>JAQFZC010003603.1:0-18317 GCA_034695205.1 Dicyrtoma fusca | reverse complement strand
CTTGACTTGGTAATAGGAAATATGTGCAGTTGGCAGTAGGATTGTATTAGCAAAAATAAGCCAAGTTTAATAATAATAATTACTATTGTAATTTTATGCTCGACTTTGTTAATTATTTTAATACGTTTTTAGCATTGTAATTAGAATTGCAATTTGCAATCCTTGAGTGAAGATTAATTCTTTAACTCACTAGTCAGTGCATCTTCGCCTTCTATATCAGTCCTTTATTAGCAAGCCTTGCAGTGTCGATATATATTTACTGGAGCGATATACTGTTAGCAAATAAAGTGATCTACTCTTTCCAGAACAAACTAAATTTTTTTGTAAAACAAAACGAGATTAAAACCAACACAGTTTGACATTAGTACACAGAGACAGTATTGTTTCACATTTGTTTTAAAAATTATTCGTATAAACAACTTTGAATTGTATCACCAAAAATGAATTTTTTACCTCCATTCAAAATTTTGAAGTCATTCTGTATGCTAGTAGTGTTTCTCTTGTGCATCATTCCGAATGTTTTTTGTAAGTTTATAGTGTTTCAAATTTGCAATATTATGTCCTGTAAGAAATAATGTGTGGATTAAAATATAGTAGTGATTAAATTGATTGTTTTTTATTTATTTTTAACAGTACTGCCTAATAATTCATCTTCTGCTGGAAAAACTAATGGGACTGCAGATGAACCGGGAACTTTCAGACTGTTAAGTATCACTAAAACGGGACCAAATGGTTGTGGGGGGAATAGCCGTATGACAGATAGTGGGGACTGCGTGCCAGTAGCTCCTTATTAACATTTTAAAACACAATTTTGAAAAAGTATACAAAATTCATTGTTATTGCCATTTTAACCTTAAAAAATATGCAATAAAATATCTGAATGTTGAATTGAATAATACTCCTTGAAAAATGCTTCCAAAAATCACCTCATTGCATTGACGCAAAATTGAGCTATGAACGAAAATTGCGTCTACTTACCTTCGACTGGGAATGTAAAAATTATGTAAATTTAATTTCGTTAAAATTATTAATTGCTAAACTTAAACTAATTTAAACGGCCTTCGGTAGTAAAAAAAAAGTGATATTTTAGGGGTCATTTAAATATTACGTCAGCACATAACGCAAATTATTTTGTTATTGCATTCAAACTACCTGCAATTGTAGAAACTACTATTTTAGTCCGTCCACGTCTTATTCGTACCGACAGAATCTTAAATTGAATCGCCAAAAAATAAATAAAAAGTTTGAATAAAACGTGTTTCAGTACGGCAAATTAGGTTTGAACAAAATAAACTTAAATATTAAAGAAAAATTAAAAATGGTCCATTTGCCAGCCCTCCGAATTTCTTTTAGGATTTTTCTAGCAGCCATTATTGTTTTGTTCGCATTTCCAAATTTTACATGTAAGTACAAAACTAAACTGGAAAAGTGCATTAAAATGGAGCCCCTGAAGTTTAATTAACAATTATTTTAAAATTATAGTACAATTTTAATTGCCTTACAGATGGTCTTAGCATTGCTACCGGAAACAGTCCGATGACGAACATCACTGGCTATGGAACGAAGCCCGGTTCGGCAGTTCACCCGCGGTTCCCATCCCCCAACACTGTCGGGCCCAATGGCTGCGGAGACAGCAGAATTATGGGCATTGATGGCACTTGTCAGGATGCAGTTTCGTTTAAGAAATAATTTAATACAAAATAAATACAAAATAAATGAAAAAAGTGAAACAAGATTGCCCATTACAGACTGCCTTCATTTAAATTCATTATTAATATTATTTTAAAAATATAAACATATTATACATACCTACAACAACAAAGTTTCATTCGAAATGTAAATTTTACATTTGGATAATAAATTACACCAATCAAATAAATATTATTATATTATTATATTAATAATCAAGATCAATACGAATGAGCCATTCAGCCGTGGGTCGCTAAATAAATAGGTACATAATTATCTAAGAGTACTTAAGTCTATCTAATAGTCATAATTATAAAAAAAATCCCGAAACAAACATTTTAATTGACGTACATTTTATAACTTACTAATTACTCTCAAATATTATAGCAATATAATATGTGTACACTCAATCCTTATGTATCTATTGTATTAAAATTAAATTAATGTTTAATATTATTAATCTCAATCAAAGATTAAACTACCAACTAGGGTATAGTAGGCCAGGGCCTGTAGTTAAGGATCTATTAAATATTTGAACAAGTGGTTAAACAAAAGAAATAAATAATTACATTTTTTTTGAATAGCTGAGATAAAGTACGTGTTGAGCACTTTTCTGAAACGCACATTTTGTGTTTTGCACCTTTTAAAAACGTGAATTTATTAGTTTAATTTTTTTTTGACGTAAATAAACTTTTTTCCAAGTTCTCTAAAACCAACTACTTACATAACTCAATTATTTTGATTACAAAAAAGGGCAAAACATTACACCAGCAAAATAAATTTAAAACTTTACTTTTAAGAAAGAGAGAAAAATAATATTTTAACATTTTGAACAACGTCTAAAGGTGCAAAAGACAAGATTTGCATGTCAAAAAATTGCAAAATATGAGATTTTACATTTTTTGAAAAATTTATTTCTAAACTAAAGTGATAGTAGAGAAGTACCATTAACCATTACTATTACTTACAAACAATCAACTTCATACTTCTACAGTAATAGCAATAATTCATAACTGCACTAAAATAAATATCTACTACTGGTCGAAGTCATGTGATTGTGCGATTGGCATAAATGTATACAAGTACATAATTACTTACGCCAGAATAATACATACACTATTTTACAAAAAATTACGTCATACGTAAAAATTTAAGGATGTATTTCTAAAACTATTTTATTTTTAGAGGAATTAATTAGGTAATAAATAATTAACACGATTTTTCTATTCTACAAATCAATTGTGACCACTTCAATCTCCTCATCACTTCCGTGGGCCCTTCCCATGTGTCGCTTTAGACTGTCGTGCCTCGTAAAAGTCTTCCTACAACTCATTCGTGGACATATAAAGGGTGCGGGGCTGGTACGGTTCCTCGATTCCATTTCAATCGTACCCCGATCCCTCGTCCGGGTGACCATCACCTGGAGCTCTGCTTCGTCGTAGAGTTGATGGAACCGTCGAATGTGTCGCTTTAAATTATCAGATCTCGTGAAGGATTTGTCACAGTTTTCTATCGTGCACTGAAATGGACTGTCATTGCTTGACTGAAGGCTCTTTCGCCTTTGAGGACCATCACTATCTTCTTCTTTAGATGTACTCAGAAGGGAACTTGATTCTGGATCGGGGTTTGACTCCGGTTCCGGTGTCGATAGAGCAAAAGCTGGAGTCGAAGCGGTTTCAATGTCGTTAGCAATATGGAAATGTATAAGGTGATGGCGGAGATTTGCTACAGTGTCAAAGTTTTCACTACAATTTGGATGAAGGCATGTGAAAGCGGGCTTTTCTGGCAGTTCTGAATCAGCCGGAACGTCGATAGTGGCTACTTGGGACGGTTCTGAGTTCGGTTCCGGTTTCGATTCCAGAATCGGTAAAATTTCCAATTTTAAATCCTGTTCCAGCGTCAATTCTATTTTCGGCTTCGTTTCCGTTTCTGACTTCGGTTCCGGCTTCGAATCGGTTTTCGTGTGTGAGTTCATTTCCGTTTTTGAATTCGGTTCTAGCTTCGGTTTTATCTCCGATTTCGGTTTAACAGTCGGTTCCGTCTCTAAATTCGATTCTGTTGTCGACTTCGGTCCAAAAATGGGTTCATATTGTGATTGTGGTGAAGGGTTTCTCTCTAAAACTTGTTTCTGTCTCGATCCTGTTTCTAAAATCACTTGCAGCATCGATGGTGCCCCCGGTTCCAGCCTCGATTCCGTTTCTGGCTCGATTTCCATAATTTCCTCGTCGCTCCCGAAGGGATCACTAACACCATCTCTGATGGTAATTGTTTCGACTAGGTCCGGCCCCTCCCCAAACTCCCCGGGATGCTTCCGTCCAATGTGCCGCTTCACATTGTAATTTTTGGTAAAGGACTGTCCACAGTTAAAGGGACAATAAAACACACGATGCCGCTTACGAATATTGTTACTGCTGGTATTTTCCAAATTATCTTCAGAGTATGCGTTCAGGGGGCGTTTTGCCGGACTGTGGACAGATTTATGATGCGACCTTTTTGAAGTTGCTATGGACTTTGCAAAAGTTTTGTTGTCTGAAGTACTTCGATGAGTTTGTGTGTGATATTTGAGAAGGAGAGCGGTGAGGAATTCCTTTGGACAGAGTTGGCATTTAAAATTGGCACTTTTTGAAGCGAAATTAGACTTTGCCGTAGTCGGAGTGGAATGCCAGCTTGAATTGTGTCTGTTTAAACCATAGGCATCGCGAAATGTTTTGTTGCATGGGATGCAGTGACGGTGGCGTTGCTTCGTTAGCATAACGCATGCCTCTAGGTGAGCTTCGAAGTCGGGTAGGGAATTGAACGTTTCAGGGCATAAGTTGCATTGGACTGGGTACGGATTGAGAGCTTCTGGGGCAATTTCTATAGGAACGGTCCCGGTTCCGGATCTTAAATGGGCGGTTTCGGTTTCGGCTCTGATATTCCCGTCAGTTGTGGCTGTATTTGTTTGGTAATCTAGCGGATCTTGACCTGGATCTGTATGCTGGGGTGACATTTCTGTGAGGTCAACGACCTTGTGACCCGCGTCAACGTCGATATCCGAGAGCTTGGAAGATTTATCTTGTTCAATCGGCAATTCAACATTCAAATTTCTTTTGATTTTCTTTAATTTTTGCCTCCGTTTAAATCGAGAGGCGGATCGTAATTCCTTTGGGGACAGGCGCTCCACTCGAACGAAGGCTCGGTAGGGGTTTGGGATCTTTGGATCGATGCGAAATACGTTTTGGGAGTCAACTTCCATTTCAAGAGGGTCATCGGTGTCGCTGGCATCCGCGTCACCGTCACCGTCTACTTCACTAGTTGGCCCGGGAAGTATTGATTCGACGTCGGTTTCTTCGGTATTCGTTGAGCTGTTGAAGGTATTGACATCGATTTTAGTGTCGGTGGTAGTAATTCCTTGCTCTGGGTAGAGTAGGTAGGGCTCACCGAGGTCAGGGGGGAATTCTGTAAAAATAAAAAAAGTAATTTAAACTAATAAGTGATGCAAAATATTGTTTTAGATATTATATTAAAATCTAAAACTTACTTACCATCGTCATCATCGTCTAAATTGATCTCTTCATTCGGTAACTGTTGAGTAAATCGGTTATTTTGAGGTCCCATATTCTTATTATGATCAATAGCAGCAGGTTTCTGTCTCGAAGGTGACCCGCTACCACCATCGACATGGAGGTTGTAGGGTGGTACGGGTGCGGGTGCAATGGGGACTGGCACGTCATCGGTCGCATCGGTCCAGTTTCTATTTTGGGAGGCAGTACTTGCAGTTGCATAGCCGTAAATGAAGCTGAAATAATAGACAGAAAAATGTCAAAGTGCAATTAGTAAAATTATCCATTTTCAGGTACAACAAATACTTACGACATCTTTAACAGATGACAGGTACGACACAATTAGAAATTATATAAAATAAAAATAATAAAACATTGTTACGTTCAGTGTCTATTAAAATAAACGAATTTCAATAGTTGATTGCCAATAATGTTAAAAATAAAATTAGCCATCAACTACGATGATGATTTAAAATGTTTAATTATACTGACAAATTATTTATTCACAGATTCCGGATGCTTTTTTTGAAAATGCCTACACTAGGTTTTAGATATTACACATTTTGGAAAGTTAATTATGATTGTTTAGACTGTTTTGAAACGGCTTAATAATAGCAGTTATCTAAAAGTATATTACAATACAAAACTTTATGACTTTTTAAATGTAAAAATACTGTACTTTTTCAAAAAGCTATTGATTCATGTTTTACACTTTGTAAAAACTGTTGTATTATAAATTGCTTATTTGACATTTTGAAAGATCCACTAATCATATTTTACACCTTTAAAAAAAATGTATCATGTTTTGCCTTCGCTGTTTGTCATTTTTATTCTTTGCAAAAGTCTAGAGGTCAACCATTTGGTCATTTCATCAGTGCTAATTGTTTAATTTTGAATATAATTACAAACTGATGATGAGTTTGCAATAGTTTTACAGCAAATAATTTACTGATTTTCTAATTAATGATTAACTGAGTAAAAACTTACTTCAAATTTAAAGCCCTTTCTTCAAATACGACGCACTTGACATTTCTAAATTCGTCATAATGTTCGTCCTTTTTATGATCCAGAAACTGAGTCACTAGCTGGTAGGCCGACCCGCACAATTTACAAACAAACCACACAGTGACTGGCTGCTGTTGTTGTGTCCCCATTTTTAAAATGGAATTCTATCAACTAATACTTTTTCATTCAAAATATTGCAAAAATATGTTGGAATTACATTACATGTCACTCTAAAAGTCAAAAGTAGAAAGTAGAACATGAACAGCCCGTAGGCCTACCATAACACTTTCCATGACACCAAAAACTGGATTCTGGATTTAGCTTCAATTCACTAATAATAAATAAATGAAAGCCAACAGTTTGAATTTAAAATTCAAAATTTAAAATTGATGAAATTGTTGAAATGTTGAAAGCAGTTTAGCTAAATGCCATTTCCTTTTTCCTTTGAGCCACTTTCGAAAATTTTGAAACTGTTAAAAGTCGAGCTGGAATGCATTTGAAAATTGGCGCTAAAATTGCACTGCCAGCGAAGGCTGCACCCCAAGTTTCTAATAAATTCCTACACGTTTTGCTTCGCTAGCTAAAAACTTGCTTTATTTGCTGAAAGAAAATGAATTTGCTTATTTTCCTTTTTTATTATTTATTTACTTAAGTATTTATTTTTATTTCCATTTAAAATAAAATCATTTCCACAAAAGTATTACCAGTAAGTACAAATTGAAACTGAATAATTACAAATAATTAAGTTAGTATAATTTATAATTTACAGTGGTTTTTCACTTAAATTAGTTTCATTTTGCCCCTTTGCCTTCATATAGGTTCGGAAAAAAGTGAGTACAAATCCCACGCCAAAGACCGTTAAACTAAAAAGGTTGACATACACCATAATCCTAGGATTCCCATCCACTGCCCCGCCCACGATGATCGGGTAAATGGCGGACACGCCCCCTCCACAAATCAGAATAATGGACACGATCGTGTCCGTTAAAAACAGGTACCTCTCAATGTACGCAAAGAAGGCGGGAAAGGTCGTCGAGAGCCCCGCCCCCATAACGCATGCCGCCACCCACATGAGCGTCTCTGAGTTCCCCGCGAAAAGAAATAAAATATTTCCCGCGAGCAGAAGCGCAATGTTCCCAAAGAGAATAAAATGGGGCGGGGCTTTCAAAACGACCAGAATCCCAATCCCCCTGCAGGCACAGTAAGTGATGCTGAGGGCAAACAAAAGGTCAGCGCCCTTGGCCTCCGAAAAGCTCACTTCGCTAAACTGGGCAAAAGTTGACAGGAATTGCATCGTCATCATCTCGGATCCCTGATAGGAGGCCACACAGCAGCAGGAGAGGACCACCAAAATTATTTTTTCTTTGGGGGGAAACTCAAACTTTGATTTTGAATTTCCCTCCTCATTTCGGCCTTCGTTTTCCGTTTCCTTTTTGATTTGAATTTCCCGCCCTTTTTCCTTCACCTCCTTTTGATGAGATTTTATCGCCTTGCGAAATACCAAGTAAAACACAAGTTGGACGACGAGGCCAAATGCCATTAGGGCGCCCCCTATGCTGAATGGAATCCAGAGGTCAGAACTTTCAACGGGGTCACTGGAGGTCGATGAACCTGGGAAGGGGGTAGTGGTGGAGAGGTCATCGTCCTCATCAGGGTCATCCTTGAGAAAGGGGGACAGTATAAGGGGTGGAATAATGGACCCAAGGGAGTAAATGAAGTTTTGAGCGAGGATGTAGGGTGGCGCTTCTTGGCGCCAGATGTCAATGATCCAGGCCACTTGGACGATGTCGTAGCTCCCCACGGAAAGGCCCAGCATGGAGCCCAATACAAAAAAGACGCCCATCGAGGTCACGTGGGGAAATAAAAATACGGCCGTTGACCCCAAGGCTATGCCGCTTAGGGCCACCGTTTGACGGTTTGCTAGGTTGCTTATGACGCCACCTATGAAATTTGTTTGAAAACTCATTTAAAAAAAATATTTTCTAAAACTTAGTTGTTATAAAAATACCTTTTTATTTTTTTAAAATAAATTACCAACAAGGGCTCCAGCCAGGTACGATCCAGTTATAATGGAGAAAACGACGGACACATTGGACAAATCTGTATTGAATTTATGACTAAAATCCACGATGGTTGCACCTAGATAATTAAATCCTAGTCCCTATGATTATAAGAAAAATTTATTTTTAATGATTAATTATTAATTATGAAATCAAAAATTATTAATTAAAAATTATTAACATGTGTATCCACTCACACCAGCAAAGTTGCAGTAGAAAATGGCAAAGGTGGCCAAATATTTCTTGTATCTGGAAGCCTTTGAAAATGCGCTTTCTTCCCCCTCATTTAATTGCGGATCTGCCTTGGGTTTGCTGTCCATGGTTTCCATAGTTTCCATAGTATTTTTTAAATTAGTTATTTTTAAAAAGTGTCTGAGTATGTATTTTTTTTATTGCGCCAATAAATCTAGCGCAAGTAAATTATTTTAGTTACTAGTTGTTATTAGACTCAAAGCAATGCAGGTTAACCCAATAATTTTTGCTATCTATTTAAATGCCGTTCGTGATAACGATTTTGTCGATTAAAACACAAAGAAGTTGTAATTTACAATTATTATTCCACTCCACACTCAAGTGCTTCGTTTATTCTATTAAAATCTGTCAATAAATTGTGTAATCAGTAAATTTATTATTTTGTGACTACAATTAAGTGTGTTTCACACACGCGACTAAATTAAAATTGTATTGTTTTTATAATCTAATCTAAATCTAAATCTAAATCAGGTGTTGTTTTTTATGGGGTAATTGTATTGTAAGCACTGAATTCAAGTTAATTTTAGCAATGCATAAATATTTATTTCTAATTTAATATCACAGACAATCGAATCAAAGAGCAACCGACTGCATAGGTAATAGGTACTAAAAAAGAGCTAACAATATTTTAAGAGACCGACCACGAAACAATATGCCAGCCACTCAGTCAGTACATTAAACCTTACGACTAGAAAAAAATTGAGAAAATCATTGAGCATCACACAGGATCATAAAGGTGACCGCCAGAACAGATACGGATGCTAATATTTAGTTATTAATTACATAAATTGGTTGTATAACATTATTGCTTATGTAATTAATGCTCAATTTAATCAATTTACAGCCTATTTACACACACTGATACACAATTCACTGACCACGCTTTAAATCGCCGTTAAACGAAGAAGCAAAATGCGGCATTTCCAAAATTGTTGGAAAAACGCATAAACACTGCTTAATAAATACAGGCAAAAATGACGAGAGGGTTACTAATGTTGTAAAATATTAGTTGACGATACCAGGCTTTTAAAAATGTGAAAAAAGTATTGACTGCTTTTTAAAAAGGTGTACACCATTAGTAAAACTACTTTTAGAAAAGGCAAAACAGAAAAATATTCTTTTAAAAGGGTGTAAAACTAAATTACTTATCATATTTGGAAAAAAATTGTGATGTGGTATGACGGGCACTATTGACCTTTGACCTCCATTTACTCCAATTATATATAGCCAACGTATACGGTCCAACATATCAAAATGACCAAGGTCAATAGCTCTACAACACAGGCAAATTTCGCTGAAGTAGGTCAAAGGTCAAAGTTTGACCCCCTTGAGGTCACTGCAAGGTCAAACCGTATCAAACTTCAATCAATTTCAGTGCAATTCGACTATGTTGTACAGTTTGTTACGGCGGTCATTTTGATATGTTGGACCAGTATGTTGGTTCGATTGTGAAATCGAGTAAATAAAGGTCAAAGGTCAATCTCCTGGCAAATTGCAGGAAACTTAAGTTTATAACTAAATAATTGAACTAGTCCTCACTGTGACTGTAATTATTGTTTTCAACCCCCTTTTTGATGCTTCCACCCCCAACCCCTTCCGCCTCCCCCTTTTTCTCCTTCATATAGGTCAACCAAAAGGTCACGGCAAAAGCGCCAATTAACACCGCCAAGCTAAAAAAGTTGGTGTAAATCATAACCCTTGGCTCCTCCTCTATGATGCCCCCAATAATAATGGGGTAAATGGCGGAAACCCCCCCGCCGGTCAGCAGAATGATCGCGGACACCGTATCGGAAATAAAGAGGTATTTTTCAATGTAAGCAAAATAGGCGGGGAATGCAGTGGAGAGCGCCGCGCCCATGAGGCAACTCCCAATCCACATCCACGTGACACTATCCCCCGACAGAAGAACTAAAATTAAATTGGCCGCGATCAACAGTACAAAGTTCCCGGCTAAAATATAGTGTGGCGGCGTTTTGAGAACAACAAAAATCCCAATCAACCTAAAGACGCAGTAAGCGATGGTGAGGCCAAATAAAACGTCGGCTCCCTCGCTCTCCGTCATGCGCACTCCCGAGTAGTGAGCAAAGGTCGGCAGGAATTGCATCGTGCAAATCTCCATGCCCTGGTACGAGGCTATGCAGCAGCAGGAAAGAGCGATCAAAATAATTTGGCGCCTCGGCGGAAATTCAAATTTCCCGCCCCCAGCGGCCTTTTCAATTTCCTTGGCGGTCTTTTCAACCTTGGGCAGAGACCTTACCACGACGAAGTAGAGGGAGAGCTGGACCAGGATAGCGACGACCATTATACCTCCGCCAACCGAAAATGGGATCCGGAGGTCACCACTAAGTTTTTCTTCAGGGGTCGTTGACCCCCCAGGGGACAAAGTGGTCATCGTGGTTGTTGTGAGGTCTTCATCATCACTTTCACCCTTGAGGAAGGGGGACAGGACGAGGGGGGGCACCACGGTGCCCAGGGAAAAGAAGAAGTGCTGGGTGAGGATGAAGGGCGCGGCTTCATGGCGCCAGATGTCAATGACCCACGCGACCTGGGCTGTGTCATAACCCCCAGCAAAAACTCCCAAAATGGCCGCAAGCGTAAAAAAGATCGCAAGTGAGGTCACGTGCGGGTAAATGAAAAGCGTGGAGGAGCCTATGGCGAATAGAACCATGACGAACAGCTGACGGTTCACGAAGCGGTTCAGGATGCCATCTGTAAATAGAAGTACATAAATCGTCGGTTAAGAGGCAAAATGTCATAACTTCAAGATTCAAAAGTGTAAAACACGATATTAGCCCATTTAAACGAAATCAAACATAGTGTTTTTACCTTTCTGAACAGTCAAAATATAATTTAACCAGTTTTAAAATGTACATAACTTTAAATAAGCACATATTTCAAAGCAATCAAACCGTAAAAATAACATTTTGTAAAAGTGTCAAACAAGTTTGAATCCTTTACAGCTACTTTAGATACCAGCTTAGTGAAATAGTGTAAAATAATAGTAACAAATTCATATTTTCGAAATGCTAATATACTCAGTTTTGCACCTTTTGCAGATTGCAATTTCAAGTTTTGACCTTAAAAACAAACTGTATAGTTACACGCTTAACAAATAAAATGATTTTTAATCGACATAGAGAGAGTGTAAAAAGAATCCAGGGAAAATCAGAAATTTTGTGCTTAAGTAATTTATGACCGGCCCCTAATAATTTCCTTTTAAAACACTAAAAATAAATAATTACTTTAAATAAAATGAATTACTCACTGAGGGCGGCACCCACGAGGTAAGATCCGGTAAAAATAGAAAACACGGTTGACACCGTCGATACTTCTTCATCGAATTTGTTACTAAAGTCAAGAATTGTAGGGCCCAGAAATGTAAAGCCTACTCCCTGTGGGTTAAACATTTTTAAAATTTTTTATTATGGCAATTAAAATTTATACAAATCGTAAATACCTTTTATTTAATTAATAAATTGTAATCATTATAATTGAGCTTACAAAGGCAAATGTGCAGTAGTAGATGGCGGCGGATACGAGGATTTTTTTGGTGCGGGAAGCCGTAGAAAAAATTGAGCGTTCGCCATGGTCTTCCGGCGGTAATTCTGTCTTCCAGGCTCTGTCCATTTTTGTGTTTTATTTTATTTTTTTTAAAATTATTTTTAAACTGACTAGTGAGCTACTTTGTCCCTGACCACGACCACGGCAACTCTGGTAAAGTCAGGCTCAGTTCGTACGGTTGGTTGAACCAGTTATTGTAATTTTATTGCAAACCAACAGAACTGGTGCACAATGGTAGGCAGTCAAAGACTAGGTTAATGACAATTTAATTTAAATGATGGATGTATGCATCATAAGTACTTTGTAATGGCGGTGATAACTCATTGTGTAAAGATTGTAATTTGTATTCGATTTGTAGAGATGACTTTGACATTCGGCCCTTGACAATACATTTGCCTTTCTCTTTGTAATCAATGAATTGACGATTATTTGATTGATGCATCCCATTCAGTAAACAAATTATTTTGTCAGATTCTATTGGTCTTATCTGTGCAAACATTTTCTTTCCAACTTATTCGCACGTGTCGTAGTATAGCAGATATTTTGGGCATTTTTTTTAACAACTACAAATACAATGCAACCCAGCATGCAGAAAGTCAAATCATTGCTGTAAAAAAAAAAATTACTATTGGCACCGCAACTTGCACCCTCTTGCATCTTTTTCTATATGTTTATTGATTAACTTATCGTTAGTAGGTACATAGGGGCTGTTCATAAATTATTAACGTTACATTTTGCACTTTAAAAACCTAGAAGGTAGCATATGAATGACCCCTATAGGCATGTTAAAGAGCAGAATATTAGAATAACAATTTTACTATCTTATCAGTCGTCAGAGTCGTCTGTCAAGTGTATATATTTCTTCAACATTATTTTATTCATTCACTATAGTGTTGCCTATAGTCTATAGGTCTATATAGCGCTACATATATGGCTATTGTGCGTCTACAGGGACTTAGCTTGATCACATAATTGATTTGAAATTTGATGAAGTGGTCTTGACCTTGGCCTTGTGGCCTTCTTGCTATGCTATCCCTCCGCCCTGCGTTTCTGGTTCTTCGCTTCCAAGGAATTATAATCACCCACTAAATAGTTCACTGGCACTATCCTTACTCATTGAGAGATTGATAGCTTCATCTTCTATAGCCTTTTATCAATGCCTGTATGTATGCAATGCACTAACAACTAAAACTGCAGATTAATAGTAAATCCCAGTTCCAGCAACAAATAAATCTGTCAGTGTAGAACTGTAGATAGCAGAAGAAAGTTAGCCCTTGTTGCTGGTTTCTCTTTAGGGGCTGCGAATAAATTACATTCTTCCATTTATAGCCTTAACCGAAGGAGCAAAGAGGCGTAAGTGTGTGATTACGTAATATTTTTATTTAATGAATCGGTCATTTTGCTTCTTAAGCCATCTATCTCGGCCACTGTCTGCCGTAAAAGTTGTTCCATAAAAAAAACAAAAATCTGGTCTTACTCACTACAGCTCTTCCTAGACTGTATAACATGACAGCTGGAGACTGAATGCACCACAAAAAGGATTATAATTAATTCCAATGCATGGCAGTATAATTATCTATTCGTTAGCTAATAGCTAAGCTTACAGTTAGGGGCTGTGCATAAATGACGTTCGAATTTTGGGAAATTGTGAGCCCCATTACTATTATGTACAAAATTAAATGAATGGTCACATTTCCACACGTCATTCATGAACAGCCCCTAAACTTTAATTGTATGTTGACAGTCTAATTGAGCCTATCAATCCACACGCAAGTGACGCAAGAGTAAAATAAAGTGTGGAAAAAATTGACTATTAAATAACTCACTTTGTCGTGTCTGTGTCAGTCAGTTTGGGTGTCTGCGAGTGACGTGAGGTGAAGCAAGGAAGAAATTAATGCAGGGATCTTTTAAATTGCATTGTTAAGTTATTTTGTGTAGAAGTCAAAAGTGAATTAAATTAATCTAGTAACATTTTTTTTCCCTTTTTTGGATCTTAGAACAATGGTAAGTTCAAAAATTGCAGTGTTTTCGGGTGCCTACGTTCACTCGTTGAGTAAAGAGGAGCCTTTTGTGCTGGTTCAGGATGGAGCCATCGGAGTGCAGGATGGGAAGGTAAATAAAAAATATAATTTAAAAATAATTAATAATTATGTAGCTTAAATATTGATCTAAGAACTGATTTTTTTGCCCTCAACTTTGTCTCTTTGTGCCAAGTTGATGATGGCATTTAGCACCAATTGATTTTATTATCCTTATTTATTATGCGCTAAAATCAAGTTTTACTAAATTACAGATCATTTTCGTGGACACAGCAAGTAATTTAGCTGCACTCAAAAACAAATTTTCCTTTGGAGATGATGCAGTTACGAGTCTTGGACAGAGGTGAGAATAGTATTGAAGTTGTAATAAAATATTTAATTTTTAATTAGTTTTGAGCGTTAATTTTTGTAATTTATTTAGTTCATTTTTGTTAATTCTTATTTGTTTTTTTGTTGTTTTTCCTTTCAATTCTAGCGAGTTTCTAATGCCCGGTTTGATCGACACGCACATTCATGGGCCACAGTATGTGAATGCAGGACTGGGCTTGGACCTTCCTCTTCTCGAGTGGCTTAACACCTACACTTTCCCCACTGAAGCACGCTTTAAAGATCCCAAATTTGCACGTGACTGCTACGAAAAAGTTGTGGTAATTACTAATTACTATTCTTAATTACTAAAATTGTGATATTTTTAAATCAATTCCATGTTTTTGCAAAAATTATGCCTTATTTTCTAGCAAAGAACTCTCAGCAGCGGCACCACCACAGCCTCCTACTACGCCTCCATTCACCGTGAGTCTGCCGAGATCCTGGCTGACATTGCCCACACGAAAGGTCAAAGGGCACTCGTGGGCAAAGTGTCCATGGACTGTTTTTCCCCGGATTATTATATCGAAGGCTCAACTGAGGAGGCACTTGAGGAAGCTGAGAAATTCGTTGTTAATGTGCTCAATAAGAAGGTAAACAGATGCAATTAGTAATAATTATTCTAATTATTTAGAAATTAAATAATTCTTGGTCGATTTAATTAGTTAAATTTATTTTAAATTATTGAATTTTTTTGGTTTTGCAGTACCCAGCCGTACGTCCAATTGTGACACCTCGATTTGCACTCACTTGCTCTGCTAAACTCCTCACGGGCTTAGCTGAAATCGCTATAAAACACGACGTTCACATTCAGGTAGTAATATAATAGGATTGCCAATTCATCAAAAAAATATTAAAAACAGTAATAGTGTGTCCATTAATTGGCGGTGTAATCACTCAAAGTTTTATTAAATAGTTTTCATTAAGTTTTGCTTCATTTTAATTTAAAAACAGACTCACTTGTGTGAATCCAAACCGGAGATTGCAAGAGCAAAGGAGCTTTTCCCAGAGTGCAAAACCTACGCGGAAGTTTATAGCCAGTTTGGACTGCTTGGAAATAAGGTTTTTGAAAGGCGTATTACATGGAGGGGTCGTTGACCTTTGACCTTGAAATCCTAGGGTTCTATATGACGACCCATAGTGGTCCAACGTATCAAAATGATCAGCATAAAAAACTGTGTAACATGGTCGAAAGGCATTAAATTCTGCCGAACTATTCCAATTGACCCTGCCATGACCTCAAGAGGTCAAATTGTGACCTTTAAACTAAAGTTGCCTGTGTTGTACAGTTTTGTTTACTGATCATTTTGGTATGTTGGACCACATGTTTTGGTCTTAAGGAATACGATTTATTGACTCCCAAAGGGCGAAGACCCGTTTTGATAATTTGAAATTGGCGGATTTTTGTTTAAAGATATTTTAATGGCCTATTTGTACTTTGTAGACTGTAATGGCTCACTGCGTTCACCTAGAAGCCAGTGAAGAAGACTTACTGAAAAAGACTGGGACAGGGATTGCACATTGTCCCACATCCAATTTCTCTCTTAAGAGTGGACTTGCCCCCGTTCGAAATTTCCTGGACAAAGGCATCAAAGTTGGCTTAGGGACTGGTAGGAATTTAAAGCCATTTTTAAAATGTGTTTATTTGAAATCGTCATTTTAATGAAGCAAAAATTCTAACTTAATGGAATAATCTTGAACTTTTCAGACGTTTCTGGGGGTTACAACCCCTCGATTCTGGAAGCCATCCGTCATGCCATCATTAATTCTAAGGTTCTCGGGATTCAAAATGACACCTACAAGTCTTTCAGCTACAAAGATGCCCTATTTTTGGCGACCTTGGGAGGGGCTCAAGGTATGACCTGTCACCCTAGT
This sequence comes from Dicyrtoma fusca, assembly GCA_034695205.1. Lineage (NCBI taxonomy): Eukaryota > Metazoa > Arthropoda > Collembola > Symphypleona > Dicyrtomidae > Dicyrtoma > Dicyrtoma fusca. The sequence goes on along the minus strand of JAQFZC010003603.1, from coordinate 1,928 downwards.
CTTTTCAAACAATTTTTGGTTCAAATAATTACTCAAAATACTGACTGAAATTTTTTAAAAACTTTTTTATATTTTACCGATACAGTTCTGGACTACGCTGACGTCATCGGAAACTTTTCAGTGGGCAAATATTTCGATGCCCTGATTGTTAACACCGCATCGCAAAGCTCGCCCATTAACAGTTTCCCTGGCGAGGGTCTCATTGAAATCATTCAAAAGTTTCTTATGCTGGGAGATGACAGAAATATTGCCAAAGTTTTCGTTAACGGGGTCAGTGTCAAAGGTTAAAGGTCAATGACCCTATTGCCCTGTCAGATTCATATCTTCATCGTAATTAAGAAAAAACAACTTGGTAGCATACGTATCATACAAACATTTCCATTTTTTCCAAATCTGTTATGATTTTACTTCCTGTTTAGTTAGTAAAGCTGATACTGTAACTAATAAAGGGAAAAGGAAATGACGTGAAACAACGGTTTTTGTGTGCGCAACTTATTACACATTTTATGTACATACGCAATTGGTTATTTCACAAATACGTTGAAAATTAAAATCACAAATAAATTCTGTCATATACACGTCAAATAGGGTAAGAAGCAGTGTTGCTTATGAATAAAAATAGGTGGACGTCCTTGCGGTGAATAATTTCTGAGAATTTGACGATATTCGAGAAGTATTACACTTACAGGCATCAAGGAAAACCTGGATAAAAATTGAATAAATAAATAAAAAGTTTTTGTTGCAAAAGGTTTTGTTGTGCCATATAACTTTCTAGTTTGATGTAATCCAGATTTAATAAAAACTAAAACATTTTATTACGAAATCTAATTAGTGTAATAAATCAGTCAAATTCAATGAACTACAATATTACTTAATTCAATAGCATCAAACTTTCAGCAAAATAAATCAAATTTATTCTCATAGATTGACCCAAACTGACTCACTAGTCAGTTAACAGTTAATAGAATACAAGAATTAAAACAAAACTCAAAAGCTAAAAACTTAGCCTCTACAATTTTGTAAAATGAGGCGACCCTCATTTTCAGTGAATTTACGAAAACTGTGTTTAGTACTATTTACTTCTTTAATCTGTTGGAGTTTAATTGACAGTGCCTCTGCTAACAATTTTAGTGAAAATGGTAAGTATAGGTAATAATAAAGTAACCTTTTCGCAACGGTAATATACTTAGTTTTGAATGTTTTTGAAAATACATGGTACTAGATTTTTGACCTTTTGAAAGCGTTATTTACTAGATTTTACGGTTTCGGCCGTTTTGAAAAAAAGATTATTTATTAGTTTTGACCGTTTCGGAAAAGTGTTATTCACTAGTTTTGACCGTTTTGAAAAAGTGAAATTTACTAGTTTTGGCAGTTTTGAAAAAGTGTTATTTACTAGTTTTGACCTTTTGAAGGGGTTTTTACTAGTTTTGACCTTTTGGAAGTATTATTTACTAGATTTGACTGTTTTGAAAAACTGGTATTTACTAGTTTTGATAGTTTTGAAAGTGTTATTTACTAGTTTTGACCATTTTAAAAAAGTGTTATTTACTGGTTTTGACCGTTTTGAAAACTCCAATTTATAGAATTAAACACATTTTTGTAAAGCATTCTTTCTATGGTTCCCCAGTTCCTACTAGGTTAATTCAGCCTACTTTTCGAGGTGTATGTAATGTGCAAAAATTTTGGTTTATTTTTTGCATATTTGCAGCCTCCATTTTAGTTCCAGATGACGCACAAATAGTTCCAGCGCTACACGCACCTCATTTTGAAACGCCAGGTCAAAAATGGAACCCTTGTCCGCCATGTCGACCAGATTGCCATTGCGACGACCAAGGAAGTGTAATTACTGGGCTGGCTGTCGGCCTTTCGATCGTAATTGTACTCTTATTGTCGGGCTTCGTCATTGCTGTTTGGAGTCAACGAAGTGA
>JAQFZC010003602.1:0-18318 GCA_034695205.1 Dicyrtoma fusca | reverse complement strand
TTTATTTGATGCTGGAAGATTCCAAAGTAACAATAACAGCAGTGCACTGTACGTACACAGACAGAATCGCCGTTAAAAATGGAAGAAACTCGCATCCTTAATGCATGGAAAACACACAGCAAAAGTTTTTTTTCCATTTTTTGATTTAATCAATGGAATTAGTGTTTTTTAATGGCTCTCTAAAATTATGCAAAAAATACAAATTTGCTTAATTTCAAAACATGCAGAACGTCAATTCATCCCTTTCAAACTTTTCAAAATGTCAATACTACATACTAGCAGCTTTTAAAACAATCCAAGGCTTGATTTATCTTTTTCCAAACTAGACAAAACTAGGTTTGTCATTTTGAAAATGTTGAAAAACGTCATTGCACTTTTCAAAACAAGCAAAAATCCCTATTTATCGTATTCCGAAAGGCCAAAAACTTGATTTGCACTTTTTCAAAACATATAAATCCCGATTTACACTTTTTGAATACACTCAAAAGTTGAGTTTGCACTTTTTAAAAACACGCAAAACCCCTATATTTCGATTTCCAAACGACCAAAACCCTGATTTGCCCATATTCAAAACATATAAAATCTCTCTTTACACTTTTTGAACGCACTCAAAAGCTCAATTTGCCCTTTTCCAAAACGTACGAAACCTCTACTTGTCATTTACCAACGGACCAAAAACTTGATTTGCACTTTTTGAAAAACATACAAAAGTTCAATTTACACCTTTTCAAAACATGCAATAGCTGTATTTATCGTTTTCAAAACGACCAAAACCTCAATTCACACATTTTCAAAATATACGAACTAACATCTTTTGAAATATACAAAACGAAAGCAAAATCCCATTTACACTCTCAAAGCATCTAACGCTTCAATTTGCACATTTTCAAAAGGACAGAAAATCTTTGATTTGCCCTTTTTGAAAAATATGTAGTAGCTTAGGCATCATTGTATTTATTAAAGAGCGCCACTCTGCTTTCAAGCAGCGAAATAAAATGTATCTTCAATCTTCATAACCATAATCGCTTGGCTTTTCACACCAAATAAATGCAAATAAATGAAAAATTGAACAAAAGCTTTTTAAAAAGAGGAACAAATAAAAAACACAGGCAAAGCCACCTTCCTAATCCCATTGAGTACTAAAACTAACGCAAGCGAGACAGAATGTACGAACAACAATGCACATTTGTGTCAACAGTTGAATTAACCATTAGGACACGCGACGAGGGAAACAAATAATGATAATAATAATAATTTACACTCCAACAGAATCTTTTGCGGTTGCGGCGGTTGTACTGTTACACAGAAGACAAAAAAAAATGACAAAAAATCCATTGATCACTCCATTTTACACACACTTGAGGCAAGTACCGCATCATCATCAAAATAATCGTAAAATTGTCACATTAATTTTATTCTTGTAGGAATTCAAATATTTCGAATCATTAATCCAACTGACGTAAGTAATAAAGATTCCCGTGTATTAAGCACTCAATTTAATCGTTAACCTTGTCGAAACGGCAATATATTAGTTTCCCACCTTTTTCAAAATATTAATTTTTAGTTTTGGTCTTTGTGAAAGTTTTAATTTGGTCATTTTTAAAATGTTGAAATCTAGTTTTAATCTTTTTGAAAGTGTCAATTTCTATTTTTACACTCTTTTGAAAATATGAAATTCTAATATTGATCATTTTGAAAATGATATTTTTAGTTTTTGCACACTTTGAAAATCTTGGATTTCAGTTTTGATCTTTTTGAAAGTGTCAATATCTAATTTTACACTCTTTTGAAAATATGAAATTCTAGTTACTATCTTTTTAAAAAAGTTAATTTTTAGTTTTTGTACACTTTTAAAATGTTAAATTCTAGTTTTGATCTTTTTGAAAGTGTCAATATCTAGTTTTACATTCTTTTGAAAATATGAAATTCTAATACTGATCACTTTGAAAATGATGTTTTTAGTTTTTAGCTTTTTTGAAATCTATTTGTATTAAACACGTCACAATTTCATGATTCGCCCGTTCCGAATAGGTTAATAGACTACTGTCATAATCGTAAGCATTCATCATTTGTTGGACTTGGAAGCACAGCATAGTGAAGTTTAAGATTAATAAAAATTCTTATTATTCTTAACTATACTGAAGAAAACAAAACTTTTGCCTACTGTGTGCCTTAATCTTGTTTTTGTTTTTTGCTGCTGTATTTTAAGTTTCAACAAAATAATTATTTACATTTGTTATTAAATTATTAATACACGATCTAATGAGGATAAAAGCATCTTGAAAAAAGTTTTAGGCTCATCTTTGCAATTTTGTGGAAGACAGAGACAGTACAGTGCAATGCAGTGCAAGAAGGGAAACTTTCCTCATTAAATGTGTGTGTTTAAGTAACTTTGTAACTTTTTGAACAAAGTTTTCTAAAATCGCTTTAAAAAAACGCATAAAAAGTTTAAGTTGATGAGCTTCTCTAGGATTCTAGGATCCTTTAGTTTCTATGTATTAGTTAGGAGTTTAGCAGTTTAGCAGTCACGCTGCTTCAGCGTGCTTTATAATCGCTCGTGTGGCACTCATACTGTGCAAATGCAATCTGTACATACAGATTGATAGCGTGGGTGAAGAAGCATTGTGGCAGAAGCCCAGTCTTGGTTAGTCCCACCAATTGAATTTGTAGACACTTTTTCCAAAACTTGTAAAAATGGTGTGTGTTTTGCTTTACAAAGGTTTTCGCAAAACAGTGAAGCTGTACCTCAAACTTGTCAAAAATAGTAAAACTACTGTTTTTTTAAATGAGTGAAACTCGTATTTACACTTTAAAAAATAGAAATTCTGCTATTTGTGCTTTTCTAGAATGCTTAAAGTTGGTATTTGCCCTCTTTTAAAATGCGTGAAACTGATATTTACACTTTTCAAAAATTGAAAATCGGCTATATGTACTTTTCTAGAATGGTTAAAGATGCTATTGACACTTTTTTAAATGCGTGAAATTGGTATTTACACTTTTCAAAAATTGGAATTAATGCTATTTATACTTTTTGAAAATGCTTAAAGTTGGTATTTGCCCTTTTTTAAAATGCGTGAAACAGATATTTACACTTTTCAAAAAGAGTAAAACTGCCATTTACACTATTTGAAAGAGCGAAAAACTGAGATTTCTGCTTTTCAAAAAGAGCAATTCTGCTATTTACACTTTTTTAAAACAGTCATACTGCCGTATTTACACTCAGCAAAAGTGTAACTGCTATTTGTACTTTTTCAAAAATGCTTACAGCTCCCATTTACACGGTTTAAAAAGCGTGAAACTGGTATTTACACTTTTCAAAAAGAGCAAAACTGCTATTTACCCTATGTTAAAGTGCCAAAAACTGACATTTCCGATTTTAAAAAATAGCAAAATCTGCTATTTACACTTTTTAAAAACAGTAATAATTATTCCAGCACTTATGCATAATTTTCAACAATAACGCATTGGAATTAAGTAGTAAGACCCCTACGCTTTGTACCATTTAAAAACACAGTAAAACGTCAATGTGCACTATATAAAAAATGTTTAAAACTCTGATTTACACTAATTCTTACAAACACAATAATTACAAACAACAAAGCTGATCGTTAGGACTCCAAAAATGGTTTTATAGAGACACTGGACTGGCATCGCAATCGCAAGTCACAATCCTTCTTCACCGACGCTTCTCTAGGAAACCCTTTTTCCTTTGCACTCTGATATAACCATTACTTACCCAGAAATTGGAAGGCTGTGCTGTCGTATGAAAATATTTTAATCCAGACACACTTTATTTATGTACATAAAATCGTCGATTAAAATATAATGTGGTGTCGAAAATCCTCTAATTTCCAACAGCAACTTTTATTTTCTCACTAGTCAGATTTAAATGGAAAATATTAGCAAAGTCACACAAAAATTCTTCTTTTCAACAATCTTTTCAAAAACCAAAACAAAACAAAACAAACACAAAGTAAATTCACAAACACTAAACACTTGAATTCTACTGGAAACTTTTTGACGGGAAATTCTGTAGCAGATGAGTAGCTATTAGAATTTGAAACACGAGCACTTTAGACACTTTAAACACTGTAAAGTTTGAAAGGTTGGGAAGCAGTGGACGCGAAGAGCCGAAGGATGGGATGTCACTCTCGAGAGAGAAGAGTGCGATGTGAGTGAGGAGGGTAGGCGAGTGGAAGAGAGCCCAACTGCCAAGAGCAGAAACAGATAGGAAAGGTGAGTGAGGTAGTAGTCAACAGTTATGACGTTACGCACGAGTCCCTACACAGAACAGGGGGCTGTCCATAAATTACGCCATTAAACCCACCACCCATCCACCCATCTACATCGAACTTTTTGAAATGCCCAAATACTACATTCTACACCTTTTTGAACGTGCAAATATAGCATTTTGCACTTTTTTTAAAGTGCAAATATCCTTTTGTGCACTTTTGAAATGCGTAAAAACTACATTTTACACCTTTTTAAACTTGTAAATATCATATTTTGAACTTTTTGAAATGTGTTAATACCATGTTTCATACTTTTTGAAGAGGGTGAATATCCCATTTTGCACTTTTTGGAACGTGTAAATGTCACATTTTGCACTTTTTGAAGTGCGCAAACATCGCTTTCTACTCTTTTTGAAAGGCGTAAATTCTACATTTTACACCCTTTTGAAACGTAAATATCTCATTTTGCACTTTTTAAAGTGCAAATATTGCATTTAGCACTTTTGAAAAGTGTAAATATCGTATTTTGCACTTTTTGAAACGTCTAAATGTCACATTTTGCCCTTTTTGAAGTGCGCAAACATCGCTTTCTACACTTTTTGAAATGCGTAAATTCTACATTTTACACCTTTTTGAAACGTAAATATCTCATTTTGCACTTTTTGAAGTGCAAATATTGCATTTAGCACTTCTTGAAAAGTGTAAATATCGTATTTTGCACTTTTTGAAATGTGTAAATACCATGTTTCACACTTTCTGAAGAGCGTGAATATCCCATTTTACTATTTTTGAAACGTGTAAATATTAAATTGTGCTAAGAATACAATAAACTAAATCTGTAACATTGAATTGCCTTATGTAGGTGTGGAGGAGATTTTTTTCGGGACCGGACGACCCACTAAAAAATTCCCTAGTGACGTCATTTATGAACAACCCCCAAGTTGTTGTGTTAAAACTGTGCCTCAAGTTACAGACGTTTTAGCGGAGTGCCATTAGAATTTGTGTATGTACGCCATGGGATGTTTCATTTATTGGGTGGGGCCTTGCAAATATGACTAGCTAAACAAGATTTTCGGAATTGCTTGATTACTTGCAAATATTTTACAGATTTAGCTTTCGTTGTTTGTCAATACCACATTTTGCTTTTTTTGAAATGTGTAAATTTATAGCGTTGGGTACTTTAGAAATGCATAAATGTCATATTTTGCCCTTTTTGAAGAGCGTGAATATCCCATTTTGCAATTTTTGAAATGTGCAAATATCACTTTCTACACTTTTTGAAATGTGTAAATTTCACATTTTACAGTTTTTAAAATTGGTGAGAAGGTCATTTTGCTGTTTTTGAAATGTGTAAATATGGCATTTTGAGCTCTTTGAAACGAGTAAATACCGCACTTTACCATCTTCTAAAGGAGTAGATATTACATTTTGCATTTTTTAAGAGTGAAATATTGCGTTTTAGCCCATTTCAAAATGCCACTATCCCATCTAGTATTTCTGAGGCATAATTACGTCATTTCCTTGACCTTTTTGGAAATGACTCATTACATGTAGGCTGCCGTCACATGTGCGTGGCCCCTCTTCAGCCTTTCCTCCACGTAGCTCGAGAATGTCTGTCTAATTGGCAGAGAAGAGGTTGAGACTGAGAGGATGTGTAATTTAAAAGAACAGCCCCGACCACAACAACACTGAAAGGAGAACCAGAGTGCGACTGGAGATGGAAGGCTCGCATACTTTGCATCTGCAGATACACTTATTTTCCACTTGCTCCCTCGCTCTTTGTCTCCTCCTCTAGTGACGCCGTCTCGAATGCAAATTTTTTATTCCAAGGCGTCAATCCTTTAACTCAACTCTCACACATCACATCCTTCATCCCTTTCAACTCCAAGCTCGGCTCCCAAGCCAACCAACAACCATTCCACCAGCACCAGAGACACAGAGACAGAGACCCATAGGCACACACTGCAGCTCCCAACACAGAGCGTCAGTGGGACTGCTGCCTAATGGAGAGACAGACCACACTATCAGTACATGGACGTACTTTGGCTCAAATTAATGGAGGTATTTAAATGCAGGTAGGAGACCGATGCTCTGAGTGGGTATGGACGGTATCAGTATTGGAAGTACAAGGATTCTCACAGCTCTTCAGCTTTAAAGGTACACGTCAAAATTAGGGGCCTCGCAAATATAGAGTCACAATTCCTATATTTTGTGGAAGTGAGGGAAGGTGGGGTCAGTCATTTCTATAAAGACGATCAAGAACACCGTTTTGACACATCTAAAAAATATGGCAAAACAGGATACCTATTTGCATTTTGAAAATGTGTCAAAACACCATATTACACGTTTTAAAAACTGGCAAGACGTAGAAATAAGATTTTGAAAGGGTGCAAAACACCGTAATACACTTTTTCAAAGAAGGCAAAATGTAGATAAAACATTTTCAAGGCTTCAGAACACCCCATTACACCTTTTCAGAATGGACAATACGTAGGTAGATTAAACATTTTGAAAGAGTGCCAAACACCATAATACTCTTTTCTAAAACAGGCAAAGCAAACATAGATACAACATTTTGGAAGGGTGCAAAAACGCCATAAAAATCTTTTTCAAACAAACCAAAACGTAGATAAAACATTTTGAAGGGGGCAATACACCTCAATACACTTTTTCAAAGGAGGCACAAGCGTGCAAACTTAGAATCTGCACATTTTCAAAAAGACGAACTTAAGTATCCACTAACAATTTGAAAAGCTAACAAAAAATATATGATAAAACCCATTCCAAAACACTGCACCGGCAAAACGTTATAATAACATTTTGAGAGGGTGCAAAACACCATACTACATTATTTCAAAATGATCAAGACGTAAACATAGCACTTTGAATGGTGCAAACATCCTATTATAGCACTTTAAAAAAGAGTTAAAAGGATGTTTGTATTAACATTTTGAAAAGATGCAAAAACTGTAAAACTGGATACTACTTATTCAAACAAGGCAAAAATGTCACACTGTTTCAAAATGTACAAAACACGATTTCTCTACAGTCACACAGTACATTTGCGAGGCCCCTAACAATAAGTTATAATATGTAGAACCAGAACCTACATACGTACCGATAGGCAGTACAAATACACTCGCTATGCACTGCAATACTACTGCACTACTGGACGGACTGCCAATGCCAATGCCAGTACATACACAAACACAAAAGTTGGTCCGTCCGTCACTCTTCCACTCATTCGCATTCCTTCCCTCGTCATCCCAGAGTGTGAAGCCCATAGACAAAAATAAATACTGGAACGATAGGAGCCCCACTACAAAAGATTATCAGTCAAATATCATTTCTGGCTGTCACAAAGTCAAGTTTGATGATAGAAACCGGATTATTTACACAATCCCACACCCTCCCCTCTTTACCCATGCAAATGCAAATGGAAATGCAAATGCCAATCCATGGACAATAATAGGCCGCAGGGTAAATTAATTGCTTAATTGGGATCACAATTATATGCTCAAAGTACCCATTACGTAATTAGTCCGTCCATCCCACACACAAATACACACACACACATTTCACTGGAATTTCAAACAAAGCAAAAAAAAACCCAACGAACTTCCTTCCCTATATTTCTATGTAGGTATGTATGTATTTCCTTATTGCATCTTGTTTAGTAGGCAATTAGCACCATTTTTATCTTTCGCACATACTTTTAATTATCTACAATTTATATATACGGACGTAGTACTACGCTACAATTGCCTAGCATCCTTTTAAAAGGACGTTTTACCTTTAGATCCGGAACTATACTGGCTACTAATGGGAATACAATACAATAGGGCAGAGATGGAAAAGTGTGATAGGATCTAATAAAGCCGCATCGGCGACCCTCAATAATTCACAGGTACAATGCATGCAAAAATAATTTGAATAGTGTATAGTGTACCCCGCCCTATATATAGGTGCATATAGCTATGCATTATAGCTATAGCTATATAGCTATACCTATAGTAATTATATACAGGCAGAGAAAAATTTACCGTCCACGTCCTTTAGTTATTGCATTGCATTAGTCATCGGCGTACCTGTGTGTGTGTGAATGCATCGAGCTGACCAACTTTACTTTTACAATCAACACAAATGGAAACAAAAAATTATAACAATTTAGGCATTCATGTATCGATGTAGGCTATAGGTATATCTGAGCTATAATGTGTACAGTCTATAGTTAAAAAGTCACAATTAATTTATGATTGTGTTTAAAATACTACAGTACAGGATGAACGACGAAATGGACGAAGGATCTTAAAATTATTGTATTTTTTTAAAATTTTATGCGCAGTTCCTGCTCCTCATCCTGATCCTATATTTTTCCACGTGGCAGAGCGTTTAGTGCTTCATATGGTAGGAATGAAAATTTACAGCTTTTTAAAAAATGCTTTTTAAAGAATAAATGAAAGAATATAGTTTTGAAAATAGGTTTTTGTAAAAATTGTTTTTTTTAAAGGAATAGATAAAAGAATTTTGAGAATATAGCAGATGTTTTTGAAAATGATTTTTTGTAATAATTAAATGAAAGAATTTTGAAAATACAGTTTCAAAATTTACAGCTTTTTTTGAAAACGTTTTTTTTAAGAATTAATAAATGAATGAATTTTGAAAACATTGTTTCAAAGTTTGCAGGTTTTTTTGAAAATGTTTTTTTAGAATAGTTTAACGACATAATTTTGAAAACATAGTTTCAAAAACAGGTTTTTTTGAAAAAGGTTTTTTGCAATAATTAAATAAAAGAATTTTAAAAACATTGTTTCAAAGTTTGCAGGTTTTTTTGAAAAAGGTTTGTTGGAATAATTTAATGAAAGAATTTTGAAAATACAGTTTCAAAATTTACAGCTTTTTTTGAAATTGTTTTTCTAGAATAATTAAATTAAAGAATTTTGAAAACATAGAGTCAACGTTTACAGGTTTTTTTGAAAATGGGTTTTTGGAATAATTAATTAAAAGAATTTTGGAAAGTTGATTTCAAAAGTTAAAGCTTTTTTAAATGCTTTTTAGAATAACTGAAAGAATTTTAAAATACAGTTTCAAAATTTAGTTTTTTTTAAAAAAGTGTTTTTCAAATGACGTAATTCTAAAAACGGCGGTTTCAAAATTATCAGTTTTTCCTCTGCAAGTAGGCACTATATCATCCGTGGTTACTTTGTTCGACTTAAATGCATCTGCAAGCCTCTGAATTTTGCAAAAATGACAAATGACGCAAGACTTTCCACACTTTTCCGGGCAAAGTTTGCTGCTACGTTCATCGTTCATAGTATTCAAGTCAAGGATGCGTTTCGGAAGATTTTATGCAAATGTGCCTGTCTGTGAGATTGTGAGATAACAAGGCACCTGTTCGACCCGTTTTTCCGGTGAAAAAAAAAACGTAAAAAGTCTCTTCCTGGATCTGGATCTGTCATAAGAAAAAGTTTTGTATTTTGATTCATAATCCATCCAGTAGATTAGACACAGCAGAGCTCTTTCAACTTTGTGTTTGAAAGTTGGCGTAGAATTTTGTATCAATTGGAATATTTTGTTTTGAATACTTGTCTGTACTGCGTACTCTGAGCTTTGTCGGGAAATATTTGAAAAACTATTTTTTTAAGAATATTTTTGAGTGCAACATGTGTCTCAGTCAATCACAGACGCAGCCTGATGGAGGCTAAAAGTGTTTCGATGATGGTTGTGAATATGAAATGAATTGATGGCACTCCAATAAAAGATCCTATTAACCCGTGTTTTTAGCTTTGAACTCATTTAACATCTCGAGCACGTGTGCCTTCAGCATAAAAATATGCATGGCTCGGTACATTTCGTGGGCGAAGAAGCATTTTGCAGTTCGTCCCTTCAATAAGCTTTGCGCCCAAGGCAAGGGCGTACAAAAGTGTAAATACAACTTTTTAAAGTTACTAGAGCTGTACAGGAACTAGTACACTAGTCAAAAAAGCAAAATAACTACTTATCCTTTTTTTTGAAATTCTGACACTGCTATTTGTACTTTTAAAAGCAACAAAACTGCTAATTACACTTTTTTGAAATTCTGAAACTGCTATTTGCACTTTTTTAAAAGTGATAAAAATAGTATTTACACTTTTTCGAAAGTAGTAAAAGTAGCAAAACTGTTATTTACACTTCTCAAAAATGTGTAAAACTATTATTTACACTTTTCAAAAGTAGTAAAAGTAGCCAAACTGTCATTTACACTTCTTTAAAATGTGTAAAACTATTATTTACACCTTTTAAAAGTATCAAAAATGCTATTTACACTCTTTCAAAAATGGTAAAAATGATATTTACACTTTTTGAAAAGTAGTAAAAATGCTATTTACTCGTCTCAAAAATATGTAAGAATGCTTTTTACATTTTTTCAAAAGTAGCAAAAATGCTATTTACACTTTTTCAAAAATGGTAAAAAGGTATTTGCACTTATTGAAAAGTAGTAAAAGTGGTGTTTTCCCTTTATCAAAAGTCGCATTGATAAGTGTAAACTTATCAAAAATGGATAAAAATGCTATTTACACTTTTCAAAGTGGTAAAAAAGGCATTTGCAATTGTTGTAAGTATACTCCGGTAAAACGTTATTGTTTATTGGGACTATTGGGTCATTCAAAATGGCATTAAGTGGAATTTGACTCCCGTCGCAATGATTTTAAAAGAGGACTGGGCTTACGCCACAATGCTTCTCCACCCACGACTTCCGTGTGTCGTACCAGCATACTACAAAATAAAAAAAGATGCTTGCATTTGACACCCTGTCACAGAGTCATAAAAACATTAATGTTATGTAAATGCCCGTCCATTCAGCTCCCACCGACCCTGCTTTTTTAATTCATTGATAATGGCTCCAAATCGTCTTTCATTTCCATCATAATAATTATCATTTGATTCCTTTTTCTATCCACAACATTTCTCAACATGATCACCCATATAAGTAATTATGATGATGATGCATCACTTAATTAGTATTTCTATTTGCATATGTGCTTCTATCACAAGTATGAACGTACGTAATGGCAATCAGCTGTCTCCCAAACACCATCAACACAAACATTCGTATGTAGTAAAGACTGCTGGGAAGATTGATGGGCAGAGTTGGGTACAAGTAATTGTCACGTTTATTTAATTTCTATTAATGTCTATTCTCCATACACTGCACTGAAGCAGTGCATTTTTGTTATAAGGGGCCTTGCAGATTTGACGACAGTAAAAAAATTAAATCAAAACTTAAAAAACAAAATGGGCTGGTAACATTCTAATAAAATTCAAAATAAGATATTGCGTTGGATATTTTTTAAATTTAAAACATGGAATGCTAGTATTATTGAAAAAATTTGTAAATTACAGTATTTAAACTTTTTCGATAGCCGGGAAAAATGACGCGCGACGTTATCATCGTTTGAAAAACAAAACATGAAATTGCACAATTTGAAAGTAGGCAAAACAACGTTATCATTATCGCATTTAGAAACCTTCATAAACTTCATTATTCATACTTTTAGAAATAGTAAAAACGTAGTTATTACACTTTAAAAAGCAGTAAAACATGAAATTGCACATTTTAAAAACGGGCAAAACGTTGTTATCCCATTTTGAAACGTAGAAAGCATACGCTATTCATACTTTTAAAAAAGGCAAAACGTGATATTAACGATTCTGACCGCTGTATAACACACTACCCATTTTTTCAAAAGAAGCTAAATACACTGATACCAGCATTTTTAAAAGGTGCAAAACCACTTACAATTAGTATATACATACTACACTTTTTCAAAAAAGAAGAAAGTAGGCCAAACGTCATATTAACATTTCAAAAAGGGGCAAAACACTAAAACAGGGCCTGTAGACATCATCCAAAATCCATTTTTAACCTTTTCAAAACGATACTATTTCTAGTTTTACAGCTTTTGGAAGACGTTTATTCCAGGTTTTGACCTTTTTAAAAACGATAATTTCCAGTTTTAAAACTTTCTGAAAATGTTGATTACCACTTTTAAACCTTTTCCAAATTGTTAATTTCTAGTTTTGGCTTTTCTGAAAACGATAATTTCCACTTCTAAACCTTTTTGAAAATGTTGATTTCTAATTTTGACTTTTTTGAAAGAGTTGATTTCCAGTTTTAAACCTTTTCAAAAGTGTCGATTTTGTAGTTTTGACATTTTTGAAAGTGTTATTTACTTATTTTGACTCTTTTGGAAATGTTGATTTCCAGTTTTGACCGTTTTGAAAAAAGTTAATTTGTACAGCATTCATTCCATGGTTTCCCAGTTTCGAATGGGTTTAATCTCCGCTCATATTTGCAGGGCCGTTAACACTAACAAAAAGCGTTTAAAATTCATATATTTTAATAAATTCTTCTTTCGCACTATCGGTCATCAATATTGAAGCTGTCTCGCTAACTAACTTGATGGCGACTGGCGTCCTTAATTAACCCAACAGTTGCAGTTGGAGATAATTTCTTTTGAACGAACTTATATGCAAAATAGCAGCGTTTCAACGTGTCAATAACAATAACGGACATCTCTGACCAAATCAAAGCATGATCACACAAGTCACGTCAAATTCGTTCATTAGCTTCCATCAGCGTTTTAAAATAAAGGTAGACATTTCAATTCTGATCTTTAAAAGCTAAGTCTATAGTGCTATATAAGGGACCCAGCGATAAGCCAAGCCAACAATGCAAGAATGTGACGGCAGCAACAACCACAACACCGTCCCTCACTCAATGCCCATAAAAGGAGATGGATTTCTCTTGGAACACTTGAAACAATTGAGTCATTAGCGGAGGGTAGATAGCTCCATTTGCTCTCATTTTCGGTAACTAACACCTACGGATAATCAGTGGGCCAACAATGGAGCCTGCATAAGCTTCTATCTGCATCCTACCGTCCATTCATTCCCATTCTAATCTTAGGCGATAGTGCAAAGAGATACTAGACGTGAGATGTAGATACGCCAAAATCACACGAAGGCATTTAAGATCCCACTTACAACAATATTATTGCCTTCCTTTATGTTATGAGGATGCATTAGAGATAGAAACAGACACTTCAGACTCCACACCGTTACGATGCTTTTATTATCGACAACTTCCATTGCCGGCTCTTTGCCTTATTAACGACCCAGAGAAGAAGAGTGACGTGACTTATGCTGAGGGGTCGTCCAACTATCACGCCGTGAAACAAGAATTAGAAAAAGAATTTTAAAAGAGAGCAAAATGGGATATGTACAGGTTTAAAAAGGGGTAAAATGTGGTATCTAAACATTTAAAAAGTACATTATACGATAATTGAACGTTTCAAAACGTGCAAATTCCGATAATTGCACAAATTAAAGATGCAAAAGCTGGTATCTTAACATTTCCAAAAGTTCAAAATATGATAATTGCACAAATTAAAAAGTTCAAAATATGATAATTGCGGATTTAAAAATGTGCAAAATACAATAACTGCACATTTCAAAATGTTCAAAATACGAATATACACAATTTAAATGCAAAATGCGGTAATTGCACATTTCAAAAAGTGCAAAATGCGATAATTGCACATTTCAAAAAGTGCAAAATGCGATAATTGCACATTTCAAAAAGTGCAAAATGCGATAATTGCACATTTCAAAAAGAGCAAAATGCGATAATTGCGTATTTGAAAAAGTGCCATATACTATAATTACACGAATTAAAAAGTGCAAAATAGGATAATAGCATACTTTAAAAAGTACAAATTAAGATATGTATAATTGCGCATTTGAAAAAGTGGCAAATATGATAAAATCACATTCCGAAAACGACAATACACAAAATCGAAAAATGTAGAATACTATAATTGAACATTTCAAAAAGTGCAAACTACGATAATCACACATTGCAAAAAGTCCAAATAGGGTAATTGCGCATTTACAAAAATGCAAAACTCTTGAAATAACTCTTTTGAAAAGGTAATTTTCTCCACTCCGTGATAGGTGGAAGGCCCCTCCGTTGGGGCAGCAGCCGAGTTTTGCGGTGGCTGCTTAATAAGGCGTGATGGGAATTGTCGCTGGCTGACCTTTGAATAGTCGCTCATCTGAGACAAGTTGACAGCCGCAGTCTCCAGCTCACAATCAGTTTCTCACTCATTTCAACTGGCTCACTTTAGCTGTCTGGCTGGCATTCTGTCCACTCTAAATTAAAAATTAACGCGCTTGCTAACTTACGACTCCTGTCTTAACACAATCACGTGATCATCTGCACATAAAGATCATCCGATATACCTATATCTGCACAGTATAGCATACTTAGGTACATCAGAATTAATTTCCACACAAATCCCTGTCAGTCCATCAGAATCATTACAGTTTCGTCTTTCGTAAGCTACAACATTTATGTAGCTATTTTGATTTGATTCTTTTGCAAATTGACGAAGTGGCTCCATTGGGGGTGGTCATCGACCAGGTCACCCTGCCATCCATGCCTTATTCGTGTCTACAATTCTATAAATGTCACGGAATGCCAATCAACTTCAATTTATTAGCCGGAGCAGAGTGCTACATAATTTTTTAATTACGCTCTAAACTCGTTTGGACTGACGATGAGTTGACTATTGCTGTCCAAACTATTTATAATTTATTTTCTACTATTTCTTCCAAGAATAATGCCACCAGTCATAATGCTTTCTGCGTATTTCCTTTTGGCAGCCTTGTCACAATGCAATGTAGTAGTCAATTCAGCCAAGGAATTATTTTCGAAGCCCTTTTATGTATGAATACGGAGAAGCATTGTGATTGTGATTGCTACTATTGCGCATTGCCTTTTGTCAATCTGTATGTATCGATCAGTTTAATGTGTCAAATCTTCAAATCTGCTACTTTCCACCGATTCTACATACGTATTTTATTCACTACTGATTTTCTGAATATGTATCTGGTCATTTCATATTTCATGGTTCATACATGGAGCGTCTAAATATAGTAATTCATGAATTGCCTTTATAAAAATAGTACAACCGATATTTCTACATTTTCTTTTATAAAATGGGTCAAAGTGGAAATGTTTGAGACTGGCTTGCGTCAGAATGCTTCTTCACCGACGCCATTCTTTTTTGCCCTGATGATGTCGGGTCAAATGGACGTCTGAAGTGAAGCCTTTTTTAACCTATTCGCAACTGGGAAACCATGGAAAGAGTGTGCTTTACAAAAGTTTTTTTTCTACAAATTAACCTTTTCAAAAGGGTCACAACTAGAAGTCACATTTTCAAAAGCATTTCAACCCAGTAACTAAGACTTTCAGAAAGGTCAAAACCAGAAATTAACACGTTGAAAAAGGTCAAAATAAGAAATTAACCTTTCAAAAACGTCAAAACCAGAAATCAACGTTTTCAAAAAGGTCAAAACCAGAATTTAACACTTTCAAATCGATGGAATGAGTGACTGAGAGGTTTGACCCTTTCATAACTTGGAAATTAAAGAGAAAATGCTTTGCCTAAACAGAAGTGTTTTTATAGAAATTAACTTTTTCAAAAAGGTCAAAACTAGAAATAACATTTCCGGAAGCATCCAAAAACCAGTAACTGAGACTTTCAAAAAGGTCAAAACAATGAATTAACATTTTCAGAAAGATGCATAATAAGAAATTAACATTTTCAAAAAGGTCAAAACAAGAAATAACAACTTTCAGAAAGATCAAAAAAAGAAATTAACACTTTCAGAAATCAGCACTTTCAAAAAGATGTAAAACCAGAAATTAACACTTTCAAAAAGATGTAAAACAAGATATAGTACCGTTTCGAAAAGGTTAACGTCTATAAGCTACTACACCCTCCCGCTGTTGCTTCCACACTCTCTAAAAATTTGTTTGTATGCCAGCCAGAATATTTTGACTCCACAGCAGAGTCCATATCTTCCAACCCACTTGTACTTTACGCAGCTGTAAATAAGAAGATAAGGCGCACTACAAGGTACAGTAAGATCTTCTTGCATCAAATATGCCACGTTGTTTTTGGCCCACACATTACAACTTGAATTTAATGATCTGATTCCTATTTGTAAGGAAATTTGGTGTGGCAGTAGTCTGGCTCGAGACTGACGCCGAAGACGGACTCTGGGCTCTGGGTTCTGGACTTTCGTCACAAATCACAGTGCTTCTTCACCCACGATATGTGGGGTTCAAATATTTGTTTGTTTGTACAAAAAATCTAAAATATCAAACCGTGCTATAACCGTTCATTCATTCATTCAGATTCGAATTGCACAACGTCTAAGTTGAGATCCGAACTCAAACATTCATCTTTAACAGTAATAATTGAACATCATTTAATTCTCGCTCTGAAAACTTTGAACCGAGTAAAGATGAGATGCGGATCTCACAGTCACAGTATCGTCCACCGTTGCAAATTATTCTTAACGTGTTTACCTACGGTACGATGATTATGACTAACAAATGAAATTATGTATTTCAGTGTGTCTTTGGGATAATATTTAAGTTGAGGATATGCTGGTATTCTGTTTGTCGGAAACCTCTCAGAAATGAAAATATTGAGACAAACATTGCATTCTTAGCCCTGAAAAATCTTTAACCTTTTCGAAACGGTAATTTATAAGGTTCTACGTCTTTTGAAACAATTAATTTCAAGTTTTAACCTTTTTAAAAGTGTGATTTTGTTAAATTCTAAGTTTGACCTTTTTGAAAGTGTTTGATACTAGCTTTGAATGTTTTTGAAAACGTTAATTTGCAGTTTTAACCTTTTTCAGAACGTTCATTTGTAGTTTTGACCATTTTGAAAATGTTACTTTCTAGTTTTGACCTTTTTGAAAATGTTATTTTATGTTTTTTGACCTTTTTTAAAACGCAATTTTGTTAAATTCTAGGTTTGACCATTTTGAAAGTGTTTGATACTAGCTTTTAGCTCTGAATGTTTTTGGAAACGTTAATATGCGGTTTTAAACCTTTTTCAGAACGTTCTTTTGCAGTTTTGACCCTTTTGAAATTGTTAATATCTAGTTTTGACCAATTTGAAAATGTTGTTTTATGTTTATTGACCTTTTCAGAAATGTGATTTTGTTAAATTCTAGGTTTGACCTTTTTGAAACTGTTTGATACTAGCTTGGAATGCTTTTGGAAACGTCAATTTGCGGTTTTAACCTTTTGAAAATGTTAATTTCTCGTTTTGACCATTTCAAAAAAGTTGCTTCGTAGAAAAAGCACTGCTGTAAATCATTCTGTCACCGCACCGGTGGTTTCCCAGTTCTGAATAGGTTAAAAATGGATTTTCGATTTGTGTTTGTGTCTGTGACAGGAAGCTTGTCAGATTTGCCTATGTAGCTAATTTAGCTAACGTCCATATAAAAATCCCTCTAGAACCGCCACTGACGGCTCATAACTGCAATGACTGCTCCTGACTTGATGAATTATTCGTCTCAAGACGGTGCCCATAGCAATAAGTACAGTACAGAGCAGAGCAGAGGCACTGAAGATATTTAAGCTCTTCTTGTTCTTCCTAGGCGAGGGATTTGGTGGCTGCTGGGGTGAATGGACTTGAAGGTGGTTGGGAATGAAAAAAGGTAGGACAGGTAAGAATGGAATGCAGCTCTGGATGCACTGCACTACCATCTCACATCACATGGAAATTATCGCTTCAGCCTTTGCAGGCAGATCTCAATCACAATCCATGGACAAAACGTACATACAGAGACTCGTCGGAAAAATACAAAACCATCTCAGTCACTTCCTTCGTATCAGCAATCTTCATTCACACAATGCGCTTCAATCCAAAAATCCAAGGCACAATTCAAATTCAACGTCCATAGAAGCAGAAATTCAAGAGATTTTTAAAAATTGGAAATTTATTTAAATTTATTTTCCCTAATTACAATTTGTTTTTTAAATACAGTATTTTTAAATTTTGTCGCTATTAACCTATTCAAAACTGGGGAACCAAGGAAATAATGCTTTACAAAAGTGTTTAATCCTATAAATTAACTTTTTCAAAATGATCAAAACTAGTAAATAACACTTTTTCAAAAAGGCCAAAATCAGTAAATAACACTTTTCAAAATGGTCAAAACTAGTAAATAACAC
>JAQFZC010003601.1:0-18318 GCA_034695205.1 Dicyrtoma fusca | reverse complement strand
CGTCCATAGCCAAGTTTACATGTGAACAGGCGGGTTTGTAGCCCATGGCCGTAGCCATAAATCCCCGAAGAATTCCCTACGGCCTTTTCCTTTAAGTATACATAATAGAGATCGATACCATAATAAGTATAGATTTAAGTAAATTACCTAGTTATTATACAAAGCAACGTTCAACGTTACTGCCTTTCTTACCCATTTATTATAGATACATAATTCAATAACGCCAAATAAACTGTTTTGAAAAAGAATTTTGCTTTAAATTATTGTTTCAACTTACAAATTCAACACCAGCGTATAGGGTTCCCCGTATTTTTCCAACCCATTTGACAATGCCTGGATGATTACCCGTTTCGGATATCCAAACTACTCGATGGGATTCAGTTAGGCCACTTGGTGTAAAGCCTGTACAGGTTGTATGTAAGTAAAACAAAAGTGTCACTTCACCGTCAAAAAGTTGAACCTTGAATTGGCTGAATGTTTTGCTTTAACTTTAATTAATCATTAAATTAATATTCTTACGAAGGGTAATAGGTCTGTTTAAAAACAGTGTGTTGAGCCCTTTGACATTGACGCTGGCCAGACATCCACTGGACTTGGAAGTACCAAGAAACTTCCCAGCATTGGATTTCCCAGGTTTTTGGTTTACTTCATCAGTTTTAGGCGGACCTGTAGATGAAAAAAAAATGTTATCTGTACATTCAACATTATGGATGTCATTATTTTTCGTTTTAAAATCTGCTGTTTTAATCTCACTATAGGCTTACCAATGAAAACGGTGGACACTGAAATATCCGGAAAATCATCGGCGTGCCGATCCCGCAGTTTCCTTCGGAATTCATCGTTAGCAGGGAGCACCATGGACCGGTCGATTGTATTTAACGAAGGGCAACTTGCCCGGAAAATCCCTGCAGCTGCCAGTCTCGAAGTTGAAGGCTCTGGCTCCACTTCCCTTTGATTTTCGGTGCCTAGTTGAGCTTTAACATGTGAATGGGATTTCTTTGCTTTATTTTTGTCATGAACGTTCTTAACAGTAACTTCCAACTCACTAAAATATCCGGAACTAGCCACTGAACTTCGAATTTTTTCCTCACGAATCGAAGATACTTTTGAAGGGCCACTGCCACTACTAGAATTTCGACCCGCATTGCTCAATCTTCTGTAGGGAAACACGACAGGGCCGTCTTTCGTGTCAGGGAATTCGTCATCATCTTCCCACTCGCAGTCCCAAGAAGAGGTCGAGGATAAATATTCCGAAAATCTGGCGTCACTTGTCAGTGAAATACGTCTTGACTGGGTTGAACCTTGTCTCGTCAGGTTCGGATGATGATTGTCGTTTTGACCTTGACCTTGTTGGATTGAGTTAGTTGGATTTTGTGAAATTTCCATCGTTGAGGAGCCACCAGGGTAAATCAAGCCAGATGAAGATGAGGCACTGTTACTGCTGTTAATTGTGCAGCTGCTACTGCCAAAACTACTGCCAGACGAATGGCTACTTAGCAAACTGGAAGATGACCGAAATAGTGGCTTTCGCTCAAAAATCTCCGTGGTTGATGTTGCAAATAATTTTGGATTATTTGAAGGATTTTTTGCACTTTGAAGTTCGGGAAAGTCAACGTTCTCGTAGGTGTGTGAGTGTGGCATTTTAAAATTTAGATTTTTAAAATACGCCCTTGGTTGCTTCACGTTTACTGAGCTTTACTGCTTCCCCTGTTTGGTTTACAAATTAAGCTGATCTTACACACTTTGATTAGATTATGATTAAATTAATTTGACTTCATTTTATTAATCTGTCTTGCATAATACTTGAGAGTCTGACGCGAGAACCAGCACACAAATGTTACAGTGAGCACCACGTTCTGACTTAAGCTACTGACTGCTAAATTAAAGGCCTCCTTAACCCACTCAACTGCCATTAACAATTAATTTTAAATCAATTAAATCGAAAACCAAAAACAGGAACCTGTTTACATTGTTTGTTTGTTTTGATATTTCAGATATTGTAGAACAATTTAGCGTTTTTCGAGCACAGTTAACAAAGTCCTGTATTTGTCTTTGTTTAAAGAAATTCCAGTCTGCGTCTGCAGTTTATTTGGATGCTTTGGGCTGGCTACGCTATGCTTTACTACGTGCAGATTTTGAGATTTTTCTTGGGTACTATTTAATAGGATTAAACTTATATTCTCAGTGATGACAAAATCATTCAAACAAAACTCATTTACTATCGTTAAAGTAGAGCACGGACGTTCGTGCAGTCATTATCATTATTTGCACACGGGTACGTGTTGTACTACGTGAGATAGGAAACTAGAAATAAGGCTGGAGATGGACAATAATTACATATTATTCAATGTTATAGCATCAATAAGTTATAACATAACGAACTATAGTTTACCTATCATTACCAATAGGATCTCCAGTGTGTAAATTCAGAAATTATAGGTAAGTATACGTCGATCTAGAAAACAGTATCTGCGTTCCAGTCAGTTATTACGACGTGCCTACAACCTACGAGAGAGACAGAGAGCAACCTAGATGATAGATGACGATGACTAACACCATAATACTTGAGAAGTGACAAGTAGACAAGAGATAAGATTAGATAATATTTCCTGTGTTATAAATTATTAAAAATCTATTTAAAACTACGATTCTAACACGTACAACGTATAGCCAGCCCCTTTTCGTCACCGTTCACATCAAAACATTTTATGTATTGTTTTCTGGTCTGGCAGTAAATGTAAATATATTGGGAACATTCTCACTCTGTCGTCCGTCCTAAATAAAATCGGGACAGTGAAATAAATGGCTTCTTTATTCGTTTCCCAGGGCATTATGTACTTACTAGT
This sequence comes from Dicyrtoma fusca, assembly GCA_034695205.1. Taxonomy (NCBI): domain Eukaryota; kingdom Metazoa; phylum Arthropoda; class Collembola; order Symphypleona; family Dicyrtomidae; genus Dicyrtoma; species Dicyrtoma fusca. The sequence continues at coordinate 15,472 of JAQFZC010003601.1, read as the reverse complement.
TAGTGCGTAGAAACTTTATTAATTATGCACTCAACTGTTTAATGGCTTAAATAATAAAAATATAATACGTTAACTGCCTAATCACTTATTTGTAAATGTTGAATGCATGTGCCAGCAGCACACAGCACAGTGCAATGCAATGTTCTACACAACAATTAAAATCAGTTTCTACTTCTACAATGAAACGAGAATGAGATACAAAACATTGCAATACAAAATATGGAATCATCATAAAATTAAAAATCTAAAACTTGCGTAAATAATACCCCATAATCCATAAATTACATTTTGTAATATTAAGCATAAGGGAAAATGTCAAAACAAAACGAGAAAAAAAGAGCAAAATTTACCGCCCCCGGGTGGGCTCGAACCACCAACCTTTCGGTTAACAGCCGAACGCGCTACCTATTGCGCCACGAAGGCTCATGAATTTCCACGCAGATTTAAGAGACTATGACCGTACGGCGACCTACCTAGCAATCCTAAAGAATATAATATGTATTCTATAATGTTGTACAAAAAAAATACATTATTTTATTTCCCTTCCCTACTTTAATGGTGAAAAGTTGAATTAATCATGTTTTTGTAGTCTTGGTCGTGTCTTGTCTTAATTTTGCACAGAAGTCAGATATGCGCTAGAAAGAAAACATGTTACTGTCACTATTATTACAGTTATACAGTTAAGTAACTTATAATTACTTTCAACTTTACTGTTTACTAGTTAGCAGCCTTCTCTTTTGCTGCAGTAATTCTGTCTGTATTGTCAGTGTGAGTCTGGTAAAACATTTTACCATACAATGATACAATGGACAATTGTATTTTAGAATTTCAATTTAAACTAAAATAATGAGAATATTTATGTAGTATGTTTCGTTAAATGCTAGTGTATTTACAATATTACTTTTGCGAAGCATGGAAAACAAAGGGATCTCTCTTCCGAGATTTATCAACTCTCAACACTTCCTTGCTATACGGAGAATACGGACAATAGCTATTATAATACTACGGCTGTACTAAGAAATCAGCACAAATCTATCAAATTTGCTCAAAAGTAGTATGTAATGTGAAGCGTGAAGGTCATTTACTACCAGCTTTACTGGCTATACGCCTGACTAGTGAGGCATTCATTCTGTACAGGTAGTTGCAGTACAAACAAGTACAAGAATCTGGTGTCAGCAAATAAAAATGCTATTGCAAACTGTCATCGTCACCTTCACCTTCCCAGCCTTTTAGGTTACTCACCCTAACTATGTAGTAAGTAGTAAGCTATACATACCTACCTATCCATAAACATACCTACCTACGTGTAGGTACTAAGCTACATCATTATCAAAAGCCAGAACCAAACCAAAACCACTTGGGCTTTTGCTAGCGACGTATTTCTATATAATCACGATGAGTGTCCAAGGAAGTTAGTACATTTAATGCTTTTGAAGCAATTAAGAGTAATGACTCAAATACTTACTAGGTACTCTATACTACTACCAAAGAATTTTATTATAAATGAGCCAAGTTAAGTATTCAATTGCTGATAGGTGTCACGATTTCATTAAACAGCACTCAATGACTCAACAACTCAATCAAATCTAATCTACGCAGTGCAATCCTAATAAATCCTGGTCTTGCAGTGGAATATCCGGTGTGCGGTTGACGGTGTGTAGGGCTTGCTTTAAACAACTTGAGTTTTCAATAGACAGTTAGACAGTCCAGCATTTATACTAATACGTCACTATAATTTGGACCGCGCATGAAAAAAAAATAAAAATGTACATTTAATAGATTTCTGATTAATCTGAACGGAAAAACGCTTTGGCTTTGGGAGTTGAAACGAGCAAAAATTTCCGCCCCCGGGTGGGCTCGAACCACCAACCTTTCGGTTAACAGCCGAACGCGCTACCTATTGCGCCACGAAGGCTCAGATGATCAACGAGGATTTTAAACGGCATTCGTATAAAATAATTCAAATATTAATATTATGTAAACCATCTCGGATCTGTTTTCTTCAGTTTTAAATTCAATCTTGTCCTTTTTATTTTTTACCTGTACACTATAATGCATAAAACGTCTACCTAAGTAAGTACCTACTTAACTTAAGTACGGATGCTTAAAAAAATACAAATACAGTAAAAGCTTTCCCGTAGATATATTAAAGTGCAATTGATATACGTAGGCATGTCAGCTTTTTTCTGGTTAGAAATTATGAGAACGCGTACCTACCTACTTATGACTTAATACATACTTAACTAGGTACCTTACTGGTACACAAAATCAACCACAAAAGCTCCCAATGATACCAAATTATTATTGACTACAATTCCAAAAATTCAAACAAAAAGACATAAACGCACATTCACCTACAAATGGCTTTAACTATTGAAACTGTTCACATTTACTTACACATGCGGTTTGCCTTTCGTCTTTATTCCAAGGTGTTTTGTGTGAGGATTTCCGTTTTTGGGGGATTTCGAAGGGTGTAATAGCAATATTTGTAAGATCTGACAAGTACGTAGTTCAACTAATCTTTAAGGCTGGACCTTGCATTGCATTGTTCATGTAGTACTATACTGTTGGATTGAAATCAGATTGAGAGTATCCCCGAATTTTCGCTTTTTCCCCTGTTTTTAATAGAGAAGTTGCAGTTAGCTTGTACAGCTTTAACACCGACTTACACTTTTTCTGTCCTTTGAATGTGACCTGTGTGCCGATGTTCCATTTTTTATCGACAGTTTGGGACGTTTTAATTGAGAAAACGCAACGCTTTTATAGTATTTAGCATGCCTGTTCAGGCACCATAATAGTATTCGTAAACCTCACAGATTTGGTTTAATAAGTATTTGCAAATTAAAATGCCTTCTCACCATTGCATTATTGGCATTTTGAAAGCCTAACTATGAAATTAAACATTTGACAACAGACGCAAGTCAACAGCCCTAATCTGCATTTAAATTCAGGAAACATATAATAAAGTCTCAGTTTTAAAAGTACACAAAAATCAGATATTTGGCCATTCAAATGGGAAATCAGGCCAATAATGTGATGGATGTAAAGAGCAATATGACGTTCGGTGCCCCTCCATAATACTAGTTTTTATCAATAATATTAAACATGCAATTGCATACAGAAAACATTAAAAAAATTAAAGAATCAGAAACTCTATCTGTATACGGTTTAGAGGTTGTGTCCGATGCAGAATAAATAGTTGAAAATCAGTTGAATTTCTGTTTCCTTCAAGTAATTTGATAAATTATAAATTTATTATCAGTGATTTTCTTAAAAGCAGGGGAGGGAGCAATAACACTGCTAATCTAATTCAATTTTTAAAAAAACGGGTAAAACAAAAATGTTATGATGTTATGATGCTATTTAAATGATTCTAAACTATTTGAGCAGTACATGCGTATGAATAAAATCATGTACCTACTGTTGAGTACTATAGAAATAATCAATCCATCAGTCAGGTTACTACAGATCTTGTAATGTCATGTAAAAGCTTTAACGATCAGATCCACACAGTCGTAGCCAAACGCTTATTTCCAAAAATTCTGTCTTTATTTACGCCACCACTGCGATACCATCTTTGATCAATAGTTGATAGTAGTGTATACTACATGTATATATTGTCAAATTTTTTCGAAATGGGCACGGAGGAAGCGTTCCCAAATCTCTTTTGGCCCGCTCCCATTGGTTCGTGAGCCGAATACTCCATGCTCTATGGACCATTTAAAATTTGGGAACGCCTCCTCCGTGTCCATTTCGAAAAAAATTGACAATACATCACGTATTTTTGCAATACGTATGTCCATTGTTCATGGTTTTACGTATTTTCCAGGTACTTACTAATACATACCTACATTAATTGAAAGCAGTTCCAAAACTTTTTTTTGAAACAAGTTTTTTCTGGCATTCAAGGGGACGGATAATCCTTTAAAATTTTTTAATTTTCAAAATGTTTTTTGGAATCTTTTTTAAAACCTAATGAGTTAAGGATTTACACTGGGCCAGTACTTCTGCTGCCTTCATTATGCTTGGGACTAAAGAAAAATCCGCCCTTACGTCACAACTTCGAAAAGGCAATTCTGTGGCTGGCTATTCAGAATAGCCTTGGCACAATTCCAAGCAATTTACCTCACATACAATGCAATCAGTCATTGGGAACTCTCAGACAAAGAATTTGGAATATGACCAAGCGAGAGATTCGTAATATTGTATCTCTGCGTAATTTTATGGTCCGTGTTAGGCTTAAATGAATTCTGTGTGTTTCGGGGTTTGCATCAAGTTCCAGCATTTTATAGTAAAGCGTTGACACTGATCAATCTATTTTTAAGGTAATGCATTAATGATGTTGCCCCTTAATTTTAAATTTATTTAAGGTAGCAACACTGAATGTGTTTATTTAAATGCGTTTTAGCCTTTTAGACGCATTTGGATCCAAAGAAGGTAAAAAGAAACGGAGGGAGAAAGAGATGTTCTGGGATATTTTTTGGCTTCGATGTACTTCAGAATCAGAAGCCTCTTATTAGGCTGGTATTTTCCTCTCTTTTTAATGATGAACTCGAATCACCCATTAAATGCAGTTCCCGTATCCGATTGGCAAAACAACCCTCTCTGGATTTTCATGATGCAATGGCTACTTAATGCTGTCATGATTGATTTTGCATTCATTGTGGTTGTTGCCAACTGGAGTCTGTAGGGCTTATCTTTTGGCCTATGTGGCTACTTTGTTCTAAGAGTAATAATCAAAGAAATGAAGTTAGTTATCAATGTTTTATTAATCTTTTTGAAACGGAGATATACCTAGTTTTGTATGATTTTGAAAATGCAATTTTTACTTTTGACCTTTTTAAAAATGTTAATTTCTTGTTTTAGCTATTTTGAAAATATAATTATATTTCTCGTGTTGAAGGTTTTGAAAATGTTCATTTCCAGTTTTGACCTTTTGGAAAGTGTTAGTTCCTAGTTTTTGACCTTTTTAAAAACGGTATTTTCCAGTTTTGACCGTTTTGAAAATGTGCATTTCTTGTGTTGACCTTTTTGCAAAGTACTATAATGTTAGTTTTTTCGACTTTATAAAAAATGCTAATTTCTAATTTATTTCACCTTTTCAAAAAAGTTAATTTTAAAAATTTACCTGTTTAAAAAAGCTAATTTCTAGTTTTATATTTTTTCAAAAAGTTAATTTGTAGAATCCGCAGTTTTGTAGAGCCATATTCTATGGTTTCTAGGTTCCCAAGAAGTTAAGTATACCTAATAATGATTTTTTGAAAACGATTAAAGATGTTCGAAACAGTTGCCATAGCATCTAATTTTACCTAAACGGCTACAACCGGCTGGTTTTAATCACGATAGTTACAATAACCATTCACCAACCCTGTAACAATAGAACAATTAATTTTGGCTTTGATAAGGGAGGCCCGGGTAAAAAAACAGCATTGGAAAAACTTTAATACCGTCTTCTGGCTCTACCAAGGTCCAAAACTTATGTAGGTCGTCAAAAAAAACGAGCATTAAAAATCAATCTAAAATATGATTTCTACAAATTTTATTCGTTTTTAATAAAAAAAACGGCAAGCATTTTAAATTTTAAACAACACGTATGCTCAATTTACCGTTGCAAGCCACAATTTGCATCATCGAAGTGTGGCCGCTGTTCCCTTGCTGTTCAGCTTTAGTCATAGTGCAGACCAGTTTCTGATACAAAATTTGATTTTCCACGCGATAAATTCAAAATTAGGTGTCAAAACAAACTCAAAACAGTTCTTTTTTGGGATTTTAAAAATGTGCTGCTAATAATTTATGCCTGGGTAAAAAGGACCAAACATTACGGGTAAAAAAAACAACCGCAGTTGACACATTTAGCCATAGAAATAATCTATGACTCATTAATCTATGGCTAGTTTATTGGTGGCTATGACTACTGTTTTTTTACCCGGTCTTTGGTGTTTTTTTTACCCGGACCGGACGTATAATATTTCAGTTATTTTGAATTTTTTTAAAACTTTTGTAGTAATAATTTTGGCAAATGAAAACATTTTCCAGAATTTCAATTATAACAAATGCCTTTATGGTTTCCGTATCTTAGATTCATGTTTCATGCTCTTGTTCAGCTTCAATTAAATAAAATCTTGTGCATGTTTTTTTACCCGGGCCTCCCTTACGTTTTATTTCAATTGAACAGGTTGAACAATAGTGGTGCTTAATTACTGCACCCGGGAAATTTTGAGGTATCAGAGTGGATTCTACAAAGCTTACTGGATTCAGCAGCTCCTTGCCAACTACTCGAATGAAATGACAGCTTCTGGTGCGTTAAAATCGCCTAAACCTTGCTCATCATCTCCACCACCCTTCATCAATACTTTGTGGTCCAATCGAAGGAACCCTGTTTCAATGCGCCGAGCTTCCTGAATATGCTAACATTGCTAACCTACACCATCGTCTAATCTCTTGACTGCTATCCCTATGGGGAAGTTGAACACGAATTCAGAACATTTTTTGAAGTCTTGGAAAACAACGGGGAAAACATGGAGAAGTTTGAGTCAATTATTGACAACGATTTTTCGGAACCAGCTAATCATTTGCTACCTCTCAGAATCTATGCTGGATTCACGTACTGACGGTGGGACTGTTGTGACGAGATTGTAAATCATACACAAAGGCGAAAAGGTAGCACTAAAATTAGAATTAATTTAAATTATATTTAGAAGTAAAGCTAAACTCAGACCGAGAGATAAAAGTATGAAGGAGCGAATAGTCAAGTTTTGTTATTGCTAAATGTCGCGGGATTGGTTGTTAGAGACTGATGTAGTGAAGTGCTGACCAATGAGACTTTTTGTAGTACATACTCGAAAGAGACGCTGCAACCATGCCTTTATCCGTCTTCCCACGAAGAGTCAAGCGAGGCAGTCGGCACGGCACTCGAGAGTCTCCACGAGCCAAGACCAGTCGACGAGAATCGAGTTTGGTCAGCTATGATTAAAAGTAGGTCGTAGGGTCTCATTGTTCTGAAGAGTTTTGTATTTGTAACGAGAAATTAAAGAGAAATAGGCGCAGCCATAAAGTAATCTTACAAAATTGGAGACGGATAAGTTCCTGTGAAAGGCCAACCGTGTCAACATCGGGTAAATGTACTGTTTAATTGATTAAATAAATCATCTTGGTAATATTAATTTATTATCTTGAAGACCTCAATCAGATCCCCTCGACTTCTCCACTCAGTAAGTGATAGAATTTGTAGTGCTTTTAATCGTTCTTCATATGTTACGTTTCGGATGGACTGTAGTAGACAAGTTCTCATATTTTGTACTTTTTCTATTCCTTCCTGGTCGGATTTATGGATTAGGCTCCAGATGCTGTTTCCGTACTCAACGAGCAGTTGTATGAATGTAACAATTAGCTTATGAAGACTATTAATGTCAAGATACTTAAATGTTCTTTTGATTTTCAAACACATCAATTTTGATTTCTTGATTACTTAATAACAATTTTTGGTCGAGCTAAATTCATTATTGATAAAGACACTAAGGTCTGTGTCTATTGTTGAGCACTCAAGGGGATACTGTTGAAATGGTAAATAGGGTTCGCAGATTTGCTGTTACCAAAGTCCAAAGTGAACTACGTGGGTTTTACTGATGTTTATTTCCATGTAGTTTTTATTACACCACTTAGTCAAGTTGTCTATGTCGCGCTGAAGTCCATGGAAATCACTCGTTGGTTCTTGATCTATAGATTTTTGAGTCATCAGGGTATTGCTTCAAGTGACTTTCGATTAATTCCACCATTTCGTCAACATAAAGAACAAGCCGAATAAGCATTATTGGAGCTTTATGAAGCAATCAGTGGCAATCACGGAGTGTGTTGGATTGAGTTTTTAAACGCCATTTATTTTTGTGAATTATTATTCGTTATTCGGGTTCGGCATAATTAAATTCAAATATTAATGATGCAGGTAAATTGAAGTATGTTGTGGAGGTCATTTTAAGGATCAGAAACATTCGCCATCGTAAAAATAGCGGATATGTGTTGGCAGTGCTGGATATGCGTTGGAGTCAGAAAAGAGTCTGGCACCGACTTCAACCCATCATCAAAATTTAGCTGGTAGTGTTGGGTTGAAGTCGAATAGCCTTTCCGACACCGGAACAGCATGAATGGTAAGTGCTGGCCTCCCCGCAAATTTCGACGCGCATTGCAAGTGTCGGATCTAAGCATGTATACGTTCCTACTCTAATCCGGCGCAGTTACTACTCCAAGCCTCAAACACTACTTGGAGGCGGGGCGCAATGAAAGATATGTAGCCGTATTTCTTCTCATTTATCTCATACCGTGGCTGACAGTGCGATCAGTTTCTAGTGCTAAAATTCATAAGTGAGATTTTAATTTTTAATGGTTTTAAACAGTGATTAGTGCAATTACGTAATTATCTAGACTTTGTATAATGCCTGATACTACTATTATCATTAGCCTTCTGTGTTAGCATTTAGGATTTTAGTGTTATTTTACCTTGTTGACCGCATGGATTTACTATTTACCATTCAATATGTATATTTCAGCCTGCTGAACTAATAACTGTGCAGATTCTGTGTGTTCTGGTTTTGATAAGTAAATTCTCATTCAGTGATTAAAAGTAACGGAGAAGTCAATCGTGAACTCGTCTGGTGTTTTCACATTATAGTTGTTGTGTGTTGAGATTGAGATTTCATTTCTCCATTACTGCCACTTACAGATAATCTGGACAATAAAGTTGTTCAGAATACGAAATAATACAGATTTTGTGATGAATGTCAAATGCAAGCCAACAACGTAAGATACCAACACTGAAATCCTGAATGCAAAAAAAACATTACTTGGTTATTCATTCAGTATTCAAATGTAAAAAGTGTCCGTGATTAAGTTTACTGAAAATATTATATTGAACTTATACATTAATGGGGAAACTCTGGTTCAGTTTTGTGAACAAATTGATGCGATATGCGATGCAGTGTTCTATGTTTCACCATTGCTATTGGATCAGAAACAGAGGAGTGCATTCGAATAAATAGTTATACAACAATTTAGTTTAATTATTGTATAATTATTTAATTGAATGCATTTCACTGTTTTTGATGCAAATTATGCCGCTTGTAGTAGTAGTAGGGATGTGGGCGTAGTCATGAAGTAAACTAGCAGGCAGGGTGTCGGACGTAGGGAGGCTGGATGTTTACAGTGCTGGGCGCTGGGTCAGTGTCGGATAGACGTTGGGCGCCTTCCGTATATCCGACTCTAATCCGGTTCTGGGCCAGCGGTCAAAAACTACCGTCGGCCAACACACCAGTGTGTGTGCTGGCCCGGCGCTGGACAGCCTCAAAAATGTTTCTTGGGGTTGAGGTCAAGTACGAGTTAATTTGAATTGTGTTTCGATTAAATGCCGGGTCGCCAATAATCGCTGGGTCATCAATAAACGCCGGGTCAAAGAGGTAAAATTTGGAATAATCGCCGGGGCATAACTAAACAACGCCGATCATAAATAAGCGCCGGGTCCAGAGCATATTTTAAGCCGAGAAAACTGCGTGCCAATAAATGAAAAAGGGCAGTTTATGCAGGAAAACGGCATTTTTTCTTTGAGCTACTGAGCTGCTTTATTTCGTACCTTTATTTCCTCTAATATAATAGGTAATCCAAACACAGTTAAACTTATCATTATATATTGCAAAAACATACCTGATAATACCCGATTTTTTGAACATATTATCTGGGTTCTTCGTATGTTTTATTATTTTGAAGCTTTCTACGTCTATTCTTACTTTCTAAAAATTTAGCAATGTATAGGAAGATGGTCGAAAAATGCGGTTCCTACCCCATTGTCTTTTTATTTTCATTGCACACTGTCAGGATTAAGCAGTAGAACCAAGCCGTAAAAACATACAAGTAAAAAATCAAATGTAAATTTTTTGTAGGCTGAATAGAACATCATTAAGGTAACACTGATATGTAGGGTGACCAGAATTACTAAGTGCAAAAGGGGGTTATTTTTTAATTTTTTTTGCCCTATACAAAGTGATTCTAAGATTATAGTTTTAGTGTTACAAAGGATATTTACCATGTAGTTCTGAAGGATAGAGATCTTGCTTATTTAAAAATGCATCCCACCCAGATGAGCATCTGACTTGCCCTCACCCTCCCCTCTTCTCAAATTGTTTTTAAATTATGACCCTATCGTCCCCTCCGCTCAAACCGGAAAAAAATTGTGCCCTTACCTTCCCCTCATGTAGTGGAGGGGACTTGAGGGGACGTTTGATGCTGAGGGGTTTCCTCCAGTCTTACCAGATATTTGCCCGCCAAGCTATTTATTTATATTTCCACTGAGGGAAATCGAGCTCGCGCGGGCTCTCACCCTCCGCCCCCCTCAAAATTTTTTCCAATTTTTGCCCTCACTTTCCAATCATTAAGTGGAGGAAACTTGAGGCGAATTTTCGGGCTGAGGGGTTCCATCCTCTCATTGAGGGCGCCTACCTACAATTTCATCATGGCCTGGGGAAAATTTAGTTTTTATGCTGCCACAAACAGTAGGTCACCACAACAGCGAATAAATTGTGGTTTTGTGAAATAAAATAAAGACGTTTATGTTGTGTTCATTTAAAATCTCATTATACACAAATAAACTGTCCATCTGCCTTTTGACCCTAAAGGGGGACATTTTGCGTCGCCCCTAAGGTTGACGAGGGACGCGGGACATTTATTGCTAAAGGGGGACGGTCCCCCCTAAAGGTGGACGTCGGGTACCTTACTGATATGAATTTAGCTACAACAACTATAACTACTACAAGCCTCAACAGTGCAATCCTTAAATACAACTTATAAAATATATATCGAAAATATATTATATCGAATAAACGTTTTGCGTCTGGTCATGATTTATACTGTAATGACTTATTCTCATTGGATCAGGCAAAACCGGACCAAACCTGGACTGAAAAAAAATGTCCTCTATTGATCAGAAGGGTTTAAGGGTACTCCGATTGTGGCCTAGTATTTCCCTGATAGTAATAGTATTACCGCGTAGAAACAAGTTTATTTGATTGTACTCACAAATTCAATGCAGAATTTAACTTTTATCTATAGTTCTTTAATGGAATTTATGCCACAAGAGAGCAATGTGACTGCGGAACCAAAATATATATCAAAAACCTAGCATTTATTCATCTAGAACATTTTGCTACTTAAATTTTTAAAAATGAGTGTGGGCTTGAAACAAATTTTGTTTTCGAATGCAGAGGCAATTCACTAGGTGCCAAATAATAGGCTATGTGCCACATCAAAAGGCAATGTGCCAAGCCAAAGGGCAGTGTGTCAGGTTTGGCACCTAGTTACCATGTTATTATATGCCCTGCGCCGGGTTAAAATTAATCGCCAGGGCACCGACCTCAGAAACTTAATAAACGCCCTTGCGTTTAATCGAAACAACTCGGTAATTTGTTTTGTGTCCTTTGTGGTTTGTGACTCATAATACTGGATGAAACTTTGACGCCCATCCTCACCAATTCATTGTTTTAATAAAAATTAGCGCTACAATTATTACTAAAACAATGATGTAACTAGTAAGTTATAGCTAGTAGTAGTGGTAGAACATACCTACTACATTATAACGAATTAGATCAAAATATAGTGGAGTAAATAAATTCAGGTGCATATTGTTTTGTATTCAATTATTATTACCCGTTTTTTGACACTAATTAATTGTAATTAATTATATAAACATTTACAAAAGCAACAGTATTATTATTTATTATTATTATTACTGTACTGCTAGGTACTCTGAAACCGTAGTAGCCCAGGAAAGCGCCCTCTGACTCTAGTCACCATTTTTTTTGGTTTCAATGAAAAGCACGTAGCTCAAACGTTTAACGTTTATGTCATCAAAACATTGTCCAGAGCTGTTGTTCGTCGTGTATTCTAAAGCAATACTTATTCGAAAGACGGTGGAATGCGTCGTTCTGTCCTGTCTTAAAGTAAAATCAGTTGTATTCAGTAGACTGCCAAGAGTACACCTATTAATCTTCTAGTAATTAGATGCCAAAGTATTAGAACTATTTTATTCTATCCTTCTCGAGTGTTTGGAAGTCCGGATTGCTTCATAGCTTTTTCATTTTCGACCTTGAAGTTGAATTCTAATCGTAAACACTGTACTTAATTGTGGTGCCTTTCCAATATTTGGTCCCTGCATAGTTGATATTGATAGTTGAAAATATTATTCAATAGTACTGTAGAAAAGTCAAAATAGTAGAATTACTAGTAACAATAAAACACAGCATTATTGGTGCACCGCGCGCTCGGCCAGCTACAATAAAAGGTAAGTATTGTAAAATTAGTAAAGCATGTGGTTTTTTGGGAATTTAATTAGATCTGGTTTGCACGCCTCTTAGTTTAGGTTTAGATACGATATAATTGCTAGTTTTACTTTTGTATGTTTTCCAGTCTCATCTATATAAAAGTGATTTGCATTATAACGTTCTGTTAGTTCTACAGTTAGAATTTTAACAGTTATTTTGTCAACGCTCCCAAATGAACATTAAATTCGATAGGATATAAATTAGGGAGAAGTAAGTAAGCAGAAATACAGATAATCCTTATAAACGCAAAACTAATAATTTAACCTTTTCGAAACAGCAATAAATCTAGTTTTGACCTTTTTGAAAGTGTTGGTTTCTCGTTAGGACCCTTTTAAAAGTGTACACTTTACCAAAACCATCTGGAACGCATCATTTTCCGAAAAAGTGAAGCCATTTTTACTAGTTATATTCGCATCATTATGATGATTTCTGACCTCATATGATGAGGTCCACATTTAGCACATGTTAATTCCTTATCTTATGAAGAAACTCATCTGGACCCCATCTAGTTCGCATCATTATGATGCATTCTAACGCATCAAAATGATGCGATTATAATGTATAAAAATGGCTTCACTTTTTTTATAATGCGCCTATGATGTGGTGATTTTTTGCAGTGTAGTTACTAATAGTTGTGACTGTTTTTGAAAAAGTTAGTTTATAGTTTTGATGTTTGTGAAAACTGTAAGTTCTTTGACCGCTTTAAAAAGTCAACGAAGTAAGATCGTCAGTTAACAACAATGGATTAAAGATTAATAATTAGATTAACGAAGCTATTATTGATCTGGTAGCATTATTTCGATTAAATCTTTATCTTCGATAACTTCGATTCGAACGTGTCGAACACTTGATGGTTCAAATTCGTAAAGTGCAACTTTGATGATGGGGCTGGGATGGGATGAATTGGGATGTTCTTAGGCCCCGCCATTTGAATTGATTTCAAAATCACGATGGCAGATCGAAACATTTATTTTTATTTTACAGTCAACAGTTGACAGGTAAGAGTTAGGTAACAGTAATTGCGATTCAGGTTCAGGTCATTCAGGTGACCCAGGTGAAGTACGGATGCTTGTTCTTGATTACGATTACGATTCCGTACGGTCTAAAAGTAATTAAGTTGTTGAATCGAGTCTGTTCTTTAAAATGTTAGGATTAATTGCAGTTAGTTTTGTAAATAGGAACCTTATTAATAGTTATTGGCTTCGTCAACTGTTGACCGATGTGACAGCGAGTGATGAGGTGGCGACGGACTGACTATTGATTACACAGTTATCTTATGGTCAATAGTTAGTCATTTGCCATTAATTAGTTGTTAGTTTGTAGTTTACGTGTACCTACTTCTGGAATTACGGCGTTGCTCGTTGCTCAGTGGCTGTTCGTTCGTTCTATATGCAAGCAAATACATAAAAGTTTAAAAGGCCGAAGGTTGAAGGTAGGTTGTATAGTTAACAGTTAACAGTTAATTGACAGTATTTGATATTACCTAAATTTTTATCCCGTGATCAATATTTGACATTAGTCGGTAATAAATTAGATGCATCAGTTTTGGATTTTATTTCCCTACCATTTCTTTTAACTTTTTATTTCGCAGGAGTTTCAGTTTGTCCTTCATTCTTTATCCTTTGCTTTGTCGTAGTTTGACCTAGGACCTTGACGTCGAAATAACGTTGCATTGTCAATTGTGATTGTGACGGTTCCTGCTTTGCACTGGCAAAGAATGTTTTGCATGAAAGGCTTGCAATTGGCTCTTAGCTGAGACAGTCAACAGTTGACATTGAGACGTCCCATTTTCTTTAGTCTTATACAACATTGACTGTTTCTATTTAAACTTCTCGTTTAGATTTGGGTAAAGTCTTGAATTGAACTTTCAGATTTCAAATCACAACTTTTTTTTTTTAATACTTGTGCTAAGTTTGAGTTCGCGACCTAGCAACTAATGACTGATTGGTTTTTGGCTAACATTTTCATGTTTATTTATTTTGTATTTTTTCGTGCGCTTTCATGAAAGCCAAGTTGAATTCGTTGAATGAAATTGAAAGAAGCGTATGAATGTATCTGCACAATCTGTACTGGCTTGGTGCTAAAAATAATGTAATTAAATTGAAGATTTATTTAATTTTTTTGTAAAATTTTTTAAGGAAGCCAGTTAAAGAAGAGTGCACGTCGGTGTTTTATTCTAACGATTACCAGTCACCAGTAGCAGTAGCGCATGAAAAGTAAAACACAGTAAGTCACAGGTATGCAATCATCTCAACATGGAGTCAGTCATTTTAACATGCTTACGGATGTGTTTCAGGTATAAATATTTTGGGAATTAATTTTTGATCGATTAGGCTGTTAATTTAGGTACACCTGTGTATGCCTATATGTTACCTGTGTCTTAAATGTACTCTGCATGTTTCTGGTGATTTATAATTTGTTGTTTTGTTCTGTTTTAACACACACTGTTTAAGAGCGCACCTACGCATCCAACATCCCGTCAAAAGAGCTCCCGATCACGACGAGTCGTGTTTACTATTTTCCGTTAACCATGGGTCGCAAGCAGTCAAAGGTTGCAAATAAATTCAACTCCAGTCTCAACACTCCGAATCAAAATGGGAAGAGAATTCCTATTTCTACCGTTACGAAGGAATGTAACGGTAAAGCAGACCACAAGACGGGAAACCACGTGAATGGAAAAGAGTGTAATTTGGATCCTCAGTTCACCAATACCTGTCAGATTCCTCAAAAGAACTGGAGTATTTCTCTAGTTAATAAATCGGAAAGCGTAAAATCTCTCGACCAGATAGAAGTTGAACCTGAACCTCCGACGGTATTGACTAGGTAGGAAGTTGATTTTGTATTATCAATTATCCGCTGCTTGAATTAGTTATTTTTTATAATAGGCCTCTACAATCTTTTCACGTTTACTTAGGTTTAGGATATATCAGTTAGGTATGTCAGTATGAGTCAGTATATGATCTTAATTAATATTACAGCACTGACATCGACAGGATGGAGGAGCAGTTAGAAACCAAAGAGGCAGCTAACAACAGCAGTTTAGGTAGTTCCAGTGAAGGTTCAACAGTATCTTCGTGCGAAACTGACACGGAATCTATTGTAAGACTGAAATT
>JAQFZC010003600.1:0-18331 GCA_034695205.1 Dicyrtoma fusca | reverse complement strand
TTTATTTCCCTCCGAAACACGTAGGCCTAGGCGTGGATACTTGTACAAATCGTGGGTGAAGAAGCATTGTGGTGTATAATATGTCCAGAGTCCCCTTCTTGTCATAGAGATGTACTATGTAGAGCCCAACAATTATCCCTTTAGCTGTCTTCACCAAAAATTCAAAGTTAAATGCATGCTAATTTTTAAAACAATGTAAAACTGCCATTTGTACTTATATAAAACTAATTGTTTGGACTTTCGTCAAAATGAGATTAAGGGACGCTGGACTTTAGCCATAATAATGCTTCTTCACCCACGGTATGCATAGTGTAGCTTTTTTATGTTCTTTTTCAAGTGCACATATTTTACAATTGCAGTAAAACGACAGGGACTGAGATGAAGATAATGCGATGTGAAGTGTTGTCGCTCTGACTATAACTGCATTAGTTTGGAAGTGAAGTGTGTAATTATACCGGTTTTTCAAAGTTGATAGCTATTTACAAAAAGGAACTTAAGAGCATGTTTTCGGTAGTTTTTGTCGACAACTCACGTTATGGTTGTGTGCATAGGTATATTGGTTTAAGCAGTGTCAATACAATTAATCACGGCGGCGCAGCAAAGTAATTACTTGTCTGATTGATGTAATAAATTGCCACTAATTAGTTGGGATGTTTTTGCAGACTGTATGGATCATACGATAAAATGCACGAGACTGGAAGTGGGGCGCGGGCTTTACAAGACTTGACGGGGGGAATCGTTCAAAGCTTCGGTCTGGGGTCACAGGACAGGTACCTCACTTATCAAGTCCTCAACTCCGCCGTTCCACGGTCCACACTCATCGTCGCTTCTATTCTACCCGTAAGTTTAGTTCCTACATTGGTTCGCATTTTGTTGTTAGTTACAATTTGAATTTTGAATTCTAAACATGCTCTTTACAACCACAATTCATAATTGTAAAACTATTGCCAAGCTGAATCGCTGGGTCAGATTCAGTTTGACATGGAAAAAGGGAAAATGTGAGTAGACTTTAGTTTGCCAGGGCAGAAATGGGTCCCATTTCCCATTTAATTTGAATATATATGTAGATTTGAAATTGTTAAGTCCACATAAAATGCGAAACAAGAAATATTAGTATCTAGGTAAATAATAGTGTGGATCCTAAACGTCTTCACTAGACACTTGACTGCCATTAATGCTAAGAATCGTTATGAAATATGAGTTTGAATTTAATTCGGATCGTGTGATGGAGTAAGCGCAAAACAACCTGTTTTCATTCTTTAATTGTGGTATTTAATTCTTGAATTTGGTCACAGCTCACGCGTGTGGTCTTCTTTTGAGCTCGCACTCGACTGAATTATATTAACCCAGTCAAAATACTCAACTATGACAGGGCCATTATTGTAATTCATTATACATGCTTAATTTGAAAATTTATTTTTTATGACGGTTTCTAATTTATAATGAATTGCAGCATACAATTATACACGGAACTAATAACTGAATAAGCAGTTTCTGAAGCAGTTTCGTTCCATTTTAGCCTATTTTATATGCGCTTTTTTGTAAAAATGCCAGTTGTAAATACCAGCTAGAAAATAGTTTTCTTTCAACAATTAAATGTGCTCTGAAAATAGGTGATGTGAGGGGATAAATGAAATCTCCTTTCCTAAAAACTAAATTGAGGGATAATTTAGATATATTTCAAGACCCCCTTGAAGATTAGAAAGAGAATTAAGAGTTTGTAGCTCGTAATTAAAGCTGGCGTTTGTTATGCCTAGGAGTAGAAGATGAGGGAGACCTGAGGAAGATGTGAATGGGGATGTTGTGGGACTGTGAATGAGTGAATGGCTGAGTGATAATGGAGGAAGAATGGAAATTGGCGGACATTGTTTGTTGTGATTGAGAGACGCGTATTTGTTTATGTGTTGGTTGCAGGATCGTGAAAGACGAGCCCTAAAGCTGCGCCATGGCTTGATCACCCATTCAGCCTACGACGTGACCGGCTTGGCCCGTGTACGTGACACCGGCACCGGTAACTCCACTATTGGCGAAACTCCACTCGTTCGACTACGTGGTCCGTGGGGCAGGGGTCATTGGGTTGGTCCGTGGTCAGAGAGGTCCATTGAATGGGAAGCCTTGCCTGAGAGGGACAAAGAGGTCCTGTCCGTTCGAACGAGGGCAGACGGAGAGTTCTGGTGAGTGCAATTATTCCAATCTTTTCTTGTGTCATAATTTATGCAGACACCTTCCCAGGAAATATTTATTATTTATCAAAGATTCATGCCGACCAGAGAGTCGCTCTCACAAGTCAGCCGGGCCTCTCTGTGAGGCAATAATATTATTATTGTTATTATGCATTCGAATAATGTGTGAACGCAGCATTGCATGACAAGGGTCGAGAGTTGTCTGAGTAAAAGGGATGATATTTTATTTATTGTGTAATAATAAACGCAGGATGTCATTCGTTGACTTTGCCCGAAACTTCACGCATCTTGAGTTAGTACATGTGGGACCTGATGACTGGCTGCAAGAGCCTGCACTGCAGCCCAGGAAACCATGGAGAGCGGTCCTCGCTAAAAGACGCTGGCGACGAGGCTATAATGCGGGTGGTGGACCTGAATACATTGGTTAGTTCCTCATCCCACTCATCTCACATTCAACACATTTATTGGCCGTTATAATATCTTCAACTCATTTCAGCAAACATGTTTCGTAAAGTTTTTTAGATCTTGTGAATAGGGATTTCTTCTGCAGTTGGGAATATTCCCTTATACAACAAAATGTATTTAAGGAATTAACCTACTGATGAATATGTATGATGCAATCAATTTTTTAAAATTAGTTGTGTGTAAAATCGATTTATGTGTTTTTGTTGACTTGATTTTAGAAACGACTGCCATGAATCCCCAGTTTGTTGTACAAATTCCACGCGGGGCAGCGAGCAAGTGCCATGTAGTCGTAGCTGTGACGCAGCAGTACGGGGAAACGGCAAACGTGGCCAGTAACCAGGGAAGTCTGAGCAGTAATAAAGAGTCAAAATCAGGGAAGCCTTCCTTTCACGCCATAGGTTTTGCCGTGTATGAAGCTCGTCCAAATACGAATCGAATTACAACAAGCTTTGTTACCGAGAACGTAAGTATTGTTAAAAATACACAACGCAGCATAGGGGATCAACATTGCATTCCCTTGAATTCTGTTTAAAGTGAAGCTTACCTTTAGTTACTAATCCTCAGGGTTATCCATTAGACTAACTACGTACTACTAAAATTGAACAAAATACCCGCAACCATGTAGGAGTTGTCCGGCATCCTCCGGCTATGGTAGTTTATGCGATATTTTAATGATTTCTAACTGAACTTGTCCATAGCGCCCCTTGGACGTGACCCAGCATTCAGTGTCCAGAGAAGTGGCCACATTTTTTGCTCTACCTCCCGGAGAATACGTGATAATTCCACAAACCAAGTCACCCAATTGTGAAGCCAAGTTTCTTTTGAGAATTCTTACTGATGAACAGAGTTCAGTTTGGTAAGCGTTTTTCATCTTTAACAAAATGTGTTTTGAATTCAGTTGTGGAGAATTTATAAATGCCCCTGGTAATTTCGACAATGTTAAAAGGATTATTTATTTTACCTGCTGTGAATTTTAGGGAAGTCAACGAAGACAACATGTTATATCGGAACTTTACCGTGGAAAGTTTTGACAATAATCTAACATCGGTATGCACTTTATACTATTATCTTTTATTCACACTTGATTTAAGAGCCCAGGAAATGAGTCAATGTTTCCTCACTCTGTAGTATAGCTAAGTAAAAGTTTAAACTGCTTTAGACTGAATGCCGAAATATAATGGTTCGTTGGGGTACACGACTTCCGCCGGAAATCGATGCTGCTCAATTTAGAAGACTTCTAAAGCACAATTGGAAAGGTATTAAATACTTTTGTAACTTTTGTTATTCTGCTCATACTTGAAATCACCATGTTTAATGAGCCCTTGTGGAATTTCGGATGTAAATGAGTTTTGTTCTGTTTTTCTGTTAGCTTGGATGTGGTCGAAGCCGACACTGGAACTATGCAAAAGCCTGATTATGTTGCGAGACTCAAATATTAGTGGACGCCTGTCCATGAAAGATTTACCAGCTCTTTTAAATATGCTCTTATTCTGGAAGGTATGCTCCCTTAGTTTTTATCTTCTAACTGGAAATGGCTTATTTCCCATTTTTAGATTCCATGTCACGGTAGTTTCAAAATTCCACAAATTCCACCCTAAAAAAATCCCAGTATTCAAAATTCTCTGTATTTTGTATTTTCCCGGGGTATAAATAGGGAATGTAAAATGAATTTTGGGAATTTACAATTCTTTTGTGCTATGGCTTTTTCTACCAGCTAAATTACTTTTCTTTCCAGTAGATGTGTGCGATGTAATTACTTTAATGGCATGTGTGTGATTAAATCAGGGTAAAGCCATCCTTAAACTGACCTAGCTCGTTTCAGGAAGATATTTAAACTGCTAATAGTGACGCTAACTTTGTAAATCGTGTGTTGCAGGCGGCCTTCCAAAAGTGGGACAGAGGGAAACACGGGAAAACGAGCAGCTACCATCTTAGAGCTATGCTGTGGGAAGCGGGAGTTGGAGTTTCTAACAAAGTCTTAGAATGTTTAGTTCTTCGCTTTGCTCGCGATGCCATTTTGACGTCTGAGGCGTTCGTACTGGCGATGCTCAGACTTCATTTAGCTCACGGTAAGAATCAAAATGATAAAAGTGGAATTTTTTAGAGTGAATTCAAGCAAGTAGAGATATTATAAACACAGCAACGGAATAATCGTGAAAATAAAGCTGACTGTAATTTTGTTATCCTTATTTATTTCAGAGAGACATCACGCGCTTGACACAAAAACCAAATCGAATCCATTGTCAATTGAAGAGGTTCTTACTATTTGAAATTTTTCTATTTTTTTAATTCGACTTATAAATTGCAGTGACGGTTCTAGACATATTTTAAGAGTAGGCTTAGTCCAGGATATTACTCGTTTCCAAATTCGTATTTTACAAATAAATGTATCCTTCTGAAAGTGATTTTGGAGACAAGCTGTCAGTTTAAAAAATGAGTTCAAAAATCGGAATTTTAAAAAACGTGCTTTCAAATAAACGGAAGATTTTGAAAATGGATTTTGAAACACTTGTCACTCCTGCGTAGCTCTTGTGTTAGCTGCCTATTCTGCCTATAGCTAGAGCCGCCAATGTCTCAATTACCTGTGCCTAAATGTTTAATGTTCAATCAAATTTGTTTTTACATTTTTAGATGATCCTGATGACCATTTATTCGTAGGAAGAGTGTAAGGTCAGATTTATGGACGTGTTGTAGCATATTCCCGCAAGATGTATGGCAAACAACAACTCAATTTTATCGTAAAATAAAATTCAGGACAGGAAAAATAAAAATTAGAGCGAGAAAGCCCTGGAAAGGAAGAAGAAGGAAGAAGGTTCTTTAACATGAAAATGCTGGAAGAAATATTTTTTAAGTCATCTTCTTGTACCCGAGTCACTACAAAAATATTTTAGTCAGAACAGACTAAAGTAAAATATAATGAAAAGTATTTATTTGAGAGTGATTTGGTTCTTATTCTTTTAAATAAATTAAATAAATAAATATATCTATAAGTATAGTCGACGTCATAAAAATATTTGTTACTAAAATAATATTGTAAGCAGAATAATATATTTTCTAATTTATTTTCGTGTTAAATAATGTTTTATTTATTATTATTTTTGGATGCTAGACTAGACTAATGGAGACATTGTAAACACAATTCCATTTTTTAAAATATTAAAAATCCCCCTATGGCAGAATTTGAAATTCCGAAATGGGTTTATATACTTTTACTTAAACGGTATATTAAAATTAAGTTCTTAAGTTAAATGATACAAGTAATTAATTTAAGAATCTCTAATAAAATATTTTGATTAATTTTTACTAGTTGCTTGCTTACCAGATTTGATGTGCTGGAAGCTTAACTAGGTTTCTAATTATAATAAATCATTGATTGTGCTTGACGTGCTTTTAGGATACTAACTACATAATACTAATAATTATCGTTAGTAGATCTAGCCCTATTCCATATATACCTAATATGTAAGCCTTAATTTTTATATTACGATAGCTTATATTATATAAAGTAGATTGTGAAAGGGATAAAGTAATTAAGAGATAATCTATTCAATAAGAACAAAACAGTGTTCATTGAGACGACCCTTAATAAAGCAAAGGTACGACGTAATTCGTTTTAATGTGTTTCCATTATACATTTATTCATTGAGCATGATTTATTTCTAAACACAAATTTATTTTTCTGTAATTTATATCGAATTTAAAGTAGCTGAACACAAGACTATGTATATTACTATTCAGATCCAGGCTTCATGAAAAAGTAACTTCAGTACAATGGTAACAATTATTCCTGTTCGTCTAATTGTGAAAGGCGGGTAATTGTGAAGAAGGACGCGGACAGCCAACAGACTTGATTGAAGGTGCACTATTAACTCGTCATATATGGACGAATCCTTCGTCTTTCATAACTTTTTTTTCATACAATAAATACAACGTTTTTTTCGGCAATTAGGGTGCAACCCTAACGTAGTTTTTACATTTTTACTTTAAACATATTCTTCATGTTGCGAAAGTCAATTAAGTATAAATCTTTCACAATTAGGCGCACGTCCCTACAGTATGTAGGCATGTAGAAACAGATTAGGTTTTCGAATATTTTTAATTAAAATTCGGTATTGAAAATGAATATGAATTGAAATATTGTGAATTGTAAATTAAGGGATTGAAAGGATCAAAACAGTTCCAATTCATCCTCGTCTTCTTGAGATGTCAAATTTAATTCGGAGAGGTTACCACTGGGCACCTGAACTGAGCTCTGCGTTTGACTCACATTGGGTGGCAAAAAGTTGACGTCATTCTGCATATCTGTGAGTGCCTCAATTAGAGATTCCACGTCCACCAATTCCTTTTTCGCCCCTTCGCATCTTCGGTACTCAACTGACATTTCTGGCTCCCAGGATAAAACTTTGATCACTTCTCTCAACATTAGCTGGCATTTCTAAAACAAAAATTTAGTTACACCTCTTTTAGTTAAAATTACACCTTTTACACACAGAGAGGCCATAGCAAGTGTCGTAACGGAGGAAATAATAGTAAATTGATTACAATCAGTTCAGCCACATGAACCGGAGTAGAGATTTTCCCAAAACTGTATTTAATTTTAGATGTTTGTCCCACGGACGCCTGAAGCTCATACAGAATTAGAGCACGCAAACGGTGATAACCTAATCAAAAAGTAAACGAAAACAGAACACAATGTAAAATCCAAAAATAATTAAACCTCCATTTTTTCAGCCACACATGGCATGCACAAGCACATGAACAATATTTTTTCTTTTAAGATGATTTTGCATGTAATATGTACATAGGTACTCCTATAAGAATACTGATAGACTGATAGCACATCACTCTTTTGTATATAAGTGTTTTCAAAGCGACAGTTTTTTACAATGCATTTTTAAGACTTTTAGCTTATCTGAAAACACTTTTTAAAATTCAAACTTTGAAAATTTGGTTTCAATACTGACGCAGGCTGCCTTTAAAAAATCCCTTGCAAAATGACTCTTTTTGAAAGCGTAAATGAGAACGTGTAACATCGCTGCCTCAACTTAAACTTGTCTGGAACCGCCACTGCCACTTCACTGCCGTATAGTCTAAACTGCTAAGCACGTACATATGTACATCATGTACGTATTCTATGTAAGTAGATGGCTAGTATACTTGAAGCACTGCTTGAGTTTTGTCTTTTGTTATTTTGCAAGTAGGCACCTACAACTGTTGTAGGGCTGTTTGGATAGTTGTACATAGTACACTTGCAAACTTTAGATTCATCGTAAAAAATGAAGAGAATGACAATTGGAATGATAAGAATGGACAGATTTCTACTGTGACTTTGGAACTTTTGCATGCATATGCAAAAGGTTTAAAAGATTTGTAGGTAGTCAGAGAATAAGCCCCTATTGATGAGCGTCACTTGAGCAGCATTTCTGGAAAAATAGGTTAGGAATAGGCAGCAAATAAAAGCAACTAAAAGATAAGAACAGTTGATGGATTCCAAGATGGAATGATGGAAGAACGGCTAAGTGGGGCTAAATAGCTGCGGTACTAGGCCTATTCTAAGTGTGGGCACAGCTAAACCTGTTAATTTAAACCGTCGAATTTACGTCTTTAAAAAGCGTCCTTTTTAAGTGTTTTTGCAATGGAAGTCATCAATTTTGAGAAGTTTACAAAAAATAGTGGATGCAAATCTTTTTTTAAATTTCTTCTACCCACAGCTTAAGCCGCCACTACTGCTGGGGCCAAAAAATTGGGAAAAAATCGAACCTGGGACAATGACGTTGAGGACGTGAAGGAGTTCTTCGCAAAGAGCCGTCTTGCGAAGGAGCTTCTGCGGCGACAAGATGGGAAGTGGCTCGTCGGGCGTTCGTCCGTAGAGTTGAGCCAACTCGACTTTGATTTCGAGTAAATAGAAATGGTGGGGGGCGAGGACTTTGGAGAACTTGCGAATGAATTCCTCCTCAGCAACAATGTCTCCCCGTTTGTCTGTAAAGTCTTCCATTTCTCGGCCGATCTTGTCAATGATGCTCGTGGCGTACTTGACGGGATAGATTTCCCCGCAAGTGGTGCACTTCCACTGGGACTCCGCGTCCAGTGGATCTTCAGGCACAATCATCCCCGTGCTGCTCAGTGCCAGTGCGAGGCCACTCTTCTCCTCCACCTCCACTTTGTTCGAGCAGGAAATCTGTCGACATCGGATGGAGCTGATGTGGCAGCCCAGCTCCGTCCCGTCCTTGCATCGATCACAGGCACACGTGAAATACTTGGTCAGCTGCAGAAAATTCTGACGATCGTTCGTACCCCAAAGTGGGTCCACGTAGGAAATGGACAGATGATCTCCTTTCTTCACGGCAACGGAAGTTCGCAGCACTATCTCCTTCGTCTTTGAGTCCCAGGATTTTGTACAGTTGGGATGACAGTTGTGCTCCATAAACGAACAAATGTGGTAAACCCCTAAGGAACAGTGTTTATAAATTATTCAATCACGAAGCTGATCCTAAATATACCTTATTAGCTTGTAAGTATACTGGGAAAGTAGTTGGTCCCCAGCCGCCGGTAAATAAAGTCGGCCTTTCGTTGTCGTTAAGCACTTAAATAGCGTTGCAAAAGTCCTTTCAAACGTCCAAAAAGTTATATTTTTTACCCGGACTCACTGCCACGGCTAGGATCTTTTTAATGTTGACATGACTTTTGCAAATAGCAACGCTTTACGTTAAAGATTATTTTGACACGTAGAGAACTCCAATCTCTATCTAGTAAGACCTAAGACGGGCGCAGCTTTTAGCCTAATGGTGTATGTTAAAGGGGTGTTTCACCTTACCCCAGTCCCAAGACTTTGTGATTCTACAATAGTTTTACATTTTGTCCAGTCGTAAAAATCTCACGCCCAAGATTTTCAGGCCTAGAATGCCCTTTGACGGTTTCCCGCCATTTTAATGACTGACTAGTTTAAAACAAAGCGTGGGGTAAGACATTTTTAAATACAGTTAGTGCTCATCTTTCAGTTGCTAGTGGAATCCATAACTCAGTTTTGGGGGACTGTTTTTTTCCCGGTGTCTTTTTACCCGGGCCTCCCTTATGCGTACTGTAGAACGAATTCGACCATTTTCAAAATCGTTAGAAACTTTTACAATATTTTGTAGTTACAGTAGTGGTATGTACAAGGTCCCAGAAATAAGTCCACTTCTTTAACTCCGAATAACTTCTAATTTGAATATGTTTTGAAACGATGACTTTTATAAAACTTTGGATTTCAAGAGACAAATTTTGAGTTTGAAAATGACAGTTTTGTAAAAGCCAACCGATTTCAATGATTTATTCTGTAAAATTTTCTCCATTATTTGTCTATTGAAGTCTAAAGTTTAATCACAATCATCGTTCCAACTGAGAAGTTATTAGGAGTTAAAGTAGTGGACTTGTTTCTGGAACATCCTGTACATCACATTTAAAGTATCTCTATATTTACCAATGAGTCGTCGATTAACTTGTCCCAGGTTTCCAGGAATAGGTATTTCGTGACCATTTGTTTCGATGATTCCCGAAATTTTCCGAATTAACTCTTCATTGATGTCTTCTTTGGCGAGCTGGAAAAAATTGAGGAGGAGAGTGATGGCCATGGATATATCGGGCTGAGGTGAAATGATATCATCGGACTCTTCGTCATTTTCTTTTTGAGCCTTCAAATCCAATTGTTTTGACTGTGCCTGTAGCGTGAGTAGTTTCTGGAAGGCCTCCGGTCGGGTCTCCTTTAGACTCACCCCTCGGAGCACCCCGATTGACTGGTACAAGGGGTGGTCCTGTCCAAAATTTCGTACGCTCAGCCCACCGCGATCCACGGCTGCTTTGCACTCTGCTCTGTGGTCAGCACGATTCTGCTTACAACTGTCCCTGTTGCACATGGGCCACCCGCAACCCTCTGGACAACTTTCCGGCTTTATATCTTCGTCACCTAAAGCAAGGCGTCAACAAATGACACATCAAAATTTGTATTGTGTTTCTGGTCCTGTACTTTACAAGGCAGCAAAACATGATATTCACATTTAGAAAAAATCAAAAAATACTGCCTATTTACATTTTCAGAACAAAGTAATAAACATTTTCAAGAAATTGGATACATGAAAAATGGTCTTCCAAAACAAAGTGCACTCAGCACAGAAAATAAAAGATAATTTATTGGCAGATCGATTGGATGAAACCTTTGCCGTGTAGAGATGGAAAATCTCCTCTCACCCGGTTCATTAGTTTCTTCTCCCGGCGGAAGGAATTCATGGTAGCAGCCGAGGCAGACGGGCGTAGTAATCCTGGGTGGCGTTATGAGAAGTGGACCTTCCCGAATGACAACCTCTCCCGGCTTTATGTCCCGAGTGGCTGTCAAGTAGCGTCCCAGCTCAGCTGACTCACAGATTTTCCAAAGAACGCATTGACTTTTGTGAGTCTTCCAGTGGAGCTTTTGATGTTCACGAGAACAATAGGCCACTTCATTACAACCACCGCATCTTGAAATTGCCAAACTCTTACAAATGGGACATTCCTGGGACTGGGACGGCGGCTGAATGGACTCAGGAAACTTCTTCACGGCAACGGCTTCTGTCTCTTTGTCTGCACCACTGGAGCTTCCCTCAACTGGAGCTGGAGTGGGACACGGAGGGGCTGGAGCACTGCTTTCTGGAGCTGAATTCGGATTTCGAGAAGCCACCTTCGAATTCTTTCCTTTGGATTTCCCCATTCTTCTTGACTTTTAAAAATGTCCTTGTCTGTATGTCTTTTGTGTTGAGTTCCAAATTCTGTGCTTCCGTCTGCAGCAAAGCAAAATTTATTGCAAAAGACTACTGTAAACTGTAATAGTGAATGACACAAATATCATAGCATATAGCGTCGGTGAAGACCCATTGTAATGAGCCCAACAAATCAAATGTTTATTTATGCGCCTATAAAAAGTTTAATTAGCAGTTTTGAAAAGTGAAAGTACAAGTTTGACAATTCTTATTAACGGATGTAAAAATTTAGTGAAAAAAGCTGAACTTCCGTCACATACGTTTAAGCGGGGACTGGACTTGGAACTTTATTTCACTTGAGACTTAAATTAATTGTTACTGTTAATAGTCTGTTACAGTTGCAAGTGAAATCAATGTATCACACCACAATGCTTCTATATTCTGCACCCACGATGTAATTAATACCTTTGTATATTAGGTATGTACCTTTCTGATTTCCCTTATTACTCATTTAAACATATGCCTGCTGATTTTTATTCGTATACAGTTACAGCCCTGCATGCTGTTCAGTAGGATCCGGTCCCTTTCCCACCTCCCTAGCATGCTATTTACATACACGTAAAATTTTTATTGTTCCTCCAGATTACGTTTGCAGTTCTTTAAAAATAAATTTCGCCACCCTTTTGTTCTCGTATATACAGCGTAATATCATAAAACATGTGCTCTATTTTTCTGATTTACAAAATAGAAATGGATATAATATTTAATTTAATGTATTTGTTTATTTTAATATTTTATATTTAATTAGTACAATAGGGGTTTCTGTATTGCCAGTAAAGGGCTTCATTTTTCTGTTCTAACTAGCGTGGAAATTCCAATTGAAAAATAAAAGTTGGCAAAAGTGCTTTCAGTGAGACAGTGCAACGTATTTAGATCTAAAAGAAGTTATTGAAAGGGATGTAAATTAATTATTGAAGTCGTTACCATTTATAGACGCTATTAAGCAAAATAATGAGTTTTAATCAGCAATAATTTTCAACGCGTTGCAGAAACCGGTGCGGGACCCGAACTTCCGGCAGTGTGAGACAAGCAATATCGCGCGAGAAAGTTCTGCACATGTTTATCGTAACAAAATTTAAAAATTGCATGCTCGTAATTAGCTCGGGATTAAAATGAAAACAAATATCTTACGTGGTTATTTCCCGTGCATTTAATGAGCTCCGGACGATGTCTTTTGAAAGCAAAAACACTAATAATTATTATCACAGGTGTTTGTTTACAGGTGCAACAATCGTACGTAATTAAATCCTCCCCTTTCCATACGGGTTGAAGTTAGAGTGGAAGTAAGTTTAGTGTTAACTGGTAGATGTTTATAAATACTGTGAGTTCATGAGTGTTGTGGGAATCATCTACACATGGAAATGCGGGCAGACACCGGGAGAGTAAGAATGGACAAATGAGTGTGCGATTATCGGGTTCCAGGCGTCCCTTGCCCTCATCTCCCGGTTTATTTTTAGTTCCGCCAACTACGGCTTCTTCCAATAAGTAGAGCATTCTGCTTTGCAGCCCGACAAAATAACTAAATTCAGGAAGAGATGCAATAGTAGCATGCCATACGTACATGTCGTGGGTGAAGAAGCATTATGGCTTAAGTCTAGTCACCGTTTAAAAGCAAATATATAGCGACACAAGTCCAGGGTTCCCTTAGTAACTTAGTGTCATTCGCCCCAGTCAGTAAATACCGACCACCGACTTTTTACCTGTGTTTATAAAAAGCGCAAATACCACTTTTACTATCTTTAAAAAGTGTAAATAGAGTAAATACCAGTTTTACTATTTTAAAAATAATTCTATACCTACAATTTTTGTAAACACATGTAAAAGCTAATTGTTGGAACTTCCGTCTACATGATGTTATAAGAGGATACTGGACTCACACCATAATGCTTCTTAACCCACGATATGCATAAAGTCATCGTACAAGTTGACTTCAAATGCTACAGTACCTACGTCGTATGTAACTTCAATTGTATTTACAGTTTCAAAAAGCCCACACAATTACTAGAATCTAGGTGCGTAATATTAGGCATGTATGCATTAAAGCATACAGGACGTACAATGCGCATTGCGATTACTTGGAATGACTTTAATCAATAAATTAATATAGTCCAAATCAGTGATGAATATATTACGTACAGCACCCAAAATGTCATTAATCCAGTAACAACATCCTGGAACTATCTAACAACTTTTTCATTGCTGTAACTATTATTACTATTGATTATTTTTTTCGTCAAAATTGAACATTGTGTACCGTATTGCTATTTGTACAAGGAGCCAAAATGGAACTGCAAAACAACTCAAGAAATCACAAAAATACTCCTTCTTTCCCTTTACTCATTAACATAAAACAATAAAATGTTGTTTCTACAAAAAATCAGAACGTGTACACAGGAAATACGTTCGTGTTCGTTGACAAATTCGACAATGTGTTCCTTCGTTGGAGATAATGGAGCGAAAACATACGTAGCGTATTTACATAGTTGTGGGGAACATTATAAATGAAAGGGAAAAAATCGTAGTGCTCATAGTTGATGGGTTGTGAAAGCAACTAAAAGGTTGAAAATGTTGAAATACATAATTTGACATACTTATAAATACGTATTTTGTAGTAAACAACTTATGTGGAATCTCTGAACACAGTTTTCAGGTGAAATCTGCTACTTTCACGGTTCCTACAAACTAACCATACATAATGTGACGTGCTTCGTTTTCGACCGATGTCAATAATTATATAATATGTAATAATTATGTAACGTAGAATGCGGTTGTAGAGATAAAATTTCTAAAGGCTGTAAGGCTTATAAGGCATGCGAATATCATTTGTTTGTATTATAGTTAGAAACTTGGAATTCTAAATCTCGGAGCTCCAAAATATCTGACTTTAACTTGAGCTTGATTATTTCCCGCCACATCTCCTCTCGGTGATGAAGATTCGTGATTCCCATCCTCTCCAGTGCGGGGGAGTTCATTCGAAGAAGCGTTCTCCCGTTAACGTTGTTCTGCATAAAATTAAATCAATTTTATTAAATCAAAATTTCATTCAGGGGTTTCACTTAAGTTTGACCACCTAGTGTTTCGTTGTATCAAAAGGCACCAGTTGTAAGAATTGTTTTTAATTAAAAGCTGATACTCTTCTCTATCAGTGATTAAATTTTGGACTAAATACATACGCTGACATTTTCTACTTCAAAAATATATAATCCCCCCCAACATTAAAAAATTTCACTAAGCGAGTAGAAACGAAGCTCCTTTTGTTGTCTGAAGATGGCTACTCTGAACCTCGAAATTAGAAAAATTGACTTCGTGCACTCGATGAATTCAAGATGTTTTTAAAGTGCAAAACGTTGACGTATTGAGCCAAAAATTTTATGACAGGTAGGGGAGATTGTCCGTAATCTTTAAAACACGAGTTCTGACTTCTGGTAATACTTGTGTATTGTTTTCGCTATCTTTTTTACCTCTGGAAGATTTACAATATGAAACTACCA
The DNA here is from genome assembly GCA_034695205.1 of Dicyrtoma fusca. Classification (NCBI taxonomy): domain Eukaryota; kingdom Metazoa; phylum Arthropoda; class Collembola; order Symphypleona; family Dicyrtomidae; genus Dicyrtoma; species Dicyrtoma fusca. The sequence goes on along the minus strand of JAQFZC010003600.1, from coordinate 3,424 downwards.
GTAAATCACATTCATGATAGATTAAGTACCTGATGAAATACGTGAGAATACTGTAAGCCTAAGTCACCACAGTGGCGATTCAGCCATTGTACAACATCCGGGACACTCCAGAGGGCTGGCGGACGGGGTCGGGTAGCTCCTGACCCAACAACCTAGCAATTTTTTAAAGATTTTTCTCAATTAATTAATTCGTCGATAGTAGAGTCTGAATTATGGTTGTAATTTTTAATTTAAGTATAATTTTCATTGTACAATACAATACAATGAAATACATTGGACTGCACGTCACACTTGCAATATTGCAATTATTGTAAGTATTTCAATTATTGTATTTATTACAATACATTTTTAATAATAAGATCAGTGGTGATGGCGACCCTCGGACTGTTGTGTACTACAGAACAGTACTACAGAATATGTAGAGATATTTCAAGTGTAGACAAAGCCCTTTTTTATATGAGCGAGTTTCAAAGGCATCATCACTTTAACTTTAAAAAACAGGTAATTTTCAAATTGTGTTCTAACAATTGGCTGATTGTAAAAAGAATTTTTTAAGGAAACCTAGCAATTTCGTGTTGTTTTTAAAATTAGGTACTGATAGTTTTGAAAATTCATCATAAAAAATTTCAGTTTCGTACAAATGTTTTCAATCATTTTTGTAAATGTCGGACCCTCTTCTTGAGGCGTTTGCCTATACTGCCGAGAGCTGAAACCGCTACTGATCATGGCTCTAGTTTGTAGTTGACAGTCAAAACGGAAACATTCAACAGTTGACTCGTTTGAGGCCGAGAATATTTATTTATATTATATTACAATCAAGCTTGAAATGTTACAGAAGTTCGCAATGTAATACCATCAATGTACCTAATTAATGAAGTAATCCTTTTTCCTTTAGTTCTATCAACTTTAAACTTTAATTATCAATGACCCATCTCTGTACACATTTCTCATTTACAATACAAGTTGCAAGTGAGTTCAGTGAGTAGGAAAAGAATTGCTCCGGCATCCGGATGATGTTAATTAATTTGCAACTGACTAAAAGTAATAAAAATGAAGACGTACCACGTTGGGAGTTCCGCTTCTGTATGACCCTTCTTTACCTCCGCCGGACAGTACAACCATTGTCATTAATTTGGCAATTAATCCTCTAATTGTAATTAAGTACGCCTTCGATGATGATTGTATTATTATTTTTATTTATTCCATTTCCACTCCACCACCGTAGAGTAACTTCGCACTTTGATTAAGCCGCCGAAGTTCCTTTCTCAGTGGGCAGTATAGCCGCGTAGCTTTAGATGGCGGCAACATTACCCATGTCTTGCGACCAAACAACATTTGCAATTTAGAAATAAAACGAACAACAACAAGAGCTTGCATTCCAAATCCAACACATTAATAAGTAGTGTACTTATATAATTTGATTAATTCAATTAAATAAACAGTCATAATCATAATTAATTACTCAAAAGTACAGTAACTGTAGACATAGTTCGCTCCCCTGACCCTGCAGCGAATATAGAATTTAGCCTTAATTCAAATCAATAGCTTTTGTATACACAAGATTAAGATATTATAGATACAATGCTTTGAAGGATTTTTTAAAGGTTTATTATGCTGTGTACATACATTGTACAATATTATTATGATTACTAGGTACCGTATACAGTACCCAAATTTATTATTCTTCATTTTCATCATTCTTCATTGGACGCATACATATAAGCCATACTAGGTGCGCACTAAATGCGTTTTTAATGCGTTCCAAATGAAAAACGCATCCATTTTTAACGAGTTTTGGTAGTGTGTTTACTTACATACTTATTAAACATTCGTACCGTTGATGTTTCTGCTAATTAAGTGTGCACGCATTCATCTCTAGGCTATACAGGCATTCTAACCCAGAGGGATACTATGACCTACTCCCACAAATCCAGAGATTCTCAAGCCCACGTATACATAACTGGTAATACCAAATTGAACTACATATTATTGTTGCATCACTTGCATGTGCAAAGTGGCCTAAACGCCTAAATCTATTTTTCACTAACTAGCAAAGTCCATAATGCTATAACAATAATGGATACTTGGATTTGGATGGACCTTGGATACTTCGTGTCTACAACGACGATATGAACCTTTTGCTGACCGAAAAAATTAACTCTGGTTAAAATCTTTCAATCCTTACTATATTATTACCTATTACTTTTACCATGTATGATGTAAAAAATTTCCCATGGGCAGAATACATATTACATAATTACCTACTTATTACTTTATTTATTATGTATAAGTACCTACTTTTTTGCTTTTTCAGTTAAGAAACACGGTTGATGTTATGTATGTTTTACAGAAGATTGTGAAAGAGGTTCAATGGAAACGGATTTTCTGAAAGTGTAAATTGGAAATATTAATTACTCTAATTAGCATGTTTTTTGATTGTTGTAAATTGTAAAATGAATAAATACATAATTTCAGTCCTACTTCCTACTGTCACAATTTGCACAAATGATTTGGTCCTAATCTCATAATTAAGGTAACCCAAATAATGCTTTTTATTGACGCGGAATAATGCTTTTAAGTAACCGCAATAATGCTTTATTATGCCTTATTTTGCCTAAAAATGCTGTATAATGCTCTATTTTTGCATCAAAAATGCTTTTTAATGCTTTATTTTGCCACAAAAATGATTTATTATACCTTTTCAAATGTTCAAAAATTTAATTACTGTTCTTTAAGAAACAAAATGTTTACGATTGGAAATCGATAGCACGGAATACTGAATGTATGAAGTCATGCCTACATGTAATGTAAGTAACCCAACATGAATTCTGAAACTTTTTCCTTTAAGTTATTCTATGTAGCAGCTTGTTATTTTAAAATTTTGAAATATTATTTTAAACCAAGTTTGGATTGGAAAGTTTTTGAAAAAAGTTTTTAATAATGTTTTTTAAGCTCAATAATGCTTTATAATGCTGGTAAAACTGTATTTAATTCTTTATAATGCTTTTTAGCCTTCCATAATGCTTTTAATGCTTAAAACCAATTTTTTTGTGAGCATTTTCGATTAAAAGTAGATGGTGTGAGCTCTAAAACACTGGAAACCCACTATTTTGGACTTAATATTGCTTTTAATGCTTTTGGGTTACCTTTAAGGTAACCCAAATAATGCTTTAATGCTTTTTATTGAGGCAGAATAATGCTTTATAAGGCTTTATTTTGCCCTAAAAATGCTTTATATAGTGCTTTATTTTGGCACAAAAATGCTTTATTTTTTCACAAAAAAGCTTTATGAGAGAGACGAACTTTATTAACAAACAAAAGCCATCACTGTCCTCCAACGAGGATATCCCAACGGACTCAGTATACGTATCAGAATTTTTTTTAACAAAGTTTATATTTGCAACATAGGAAAAATATTAATGTG
>JAQFZC010003599.1:0-18332 GCA_034695205.1 Dicyrtoma fusca | reverse complement strand
AAACTGAATGGCGATTCCTTGGGGGTAGTCCCTAAAACAACTATATACCTGAGAAGACTGAAGAGCAAATTAATTTAGTAACTAGCTGGAAAGAGTACAGAAGCAAGTATCCTATGTCTGCAAAATATAAATGTATTCTGGTTTCGTGAAGATGGTCCAGGGCTTTAGCTCGATAACCCCGATATTAGGAAAAAGATCAAGTGGGTCGTTCCATTGCAATCCACAGATCGGATTCCAGTCAGAAACAGCTTCGTACGAACATCAGTAAGTAGAAACAAAATAATATTGCAGTTATCGAAACGTTTTTGTTGATATAACACACGTCCAATGTGGGCTCCACCCATAATTACTTTATTGATTTCACATCCTTTTAGACAGCTGTCAAATTATCGTTTCTACATATATCTAAAGGCTATGGTGTTTACACCAGAATATTGTAAAACAACATTCGTACACGTTGTTATTGAATAACTTAGTGGACCATAAGCATGCTAACCAAAGACTCTATCAAAGCCTGAAACATTGTGAGAACCATTTGCTTGTCTACAAAGTAAGTTCCGCCGAACATGTACCCTTTCACGGGTTGCACTGATGCCAGCTGCAAACGGAAGAACTTTCGCTTCCATCTAGGAACCTCAATCGTGGCAATCTTCCACTCTTGAAGTAAGTCACAGGACAGACTGTACAAGGTGGCTGCTGCACTAAAAGCAACGTAGAGATAGACCACGTTAATGGCGGCCACAAGGCCGCAGACCATAGAAAGGATCCCAGAGTAGCGCATCATACCAAATGCACCGAAAACAAACCCCGAGCCAATCAGTGTTTTACTGTAGGATGCCGGAAAGGATGCCACGTCCTGTAGTTCTTTAACAATAATGCTAAATTGGCGGTAGGTCTCAATTTTGATTTCAATTGACATCGGCTCTGCTTTTGCCATCTCATTCTTTGTTGAACTAAAAACATAGGAAACAAGAAAAAAGGAACGTTTTCAAGTTAGAAAACTTGTAACGGAAAGGGACTAGGTTATTTTAATACAATAATTGTATCTGTTAGTTAATATCTTGTAAACGTCGTCTACTTTAATAAATTCGTTTTCAAATTAATCGATACGATTGTATGAAGATTGTATGAACAAAGGTATTTATATCCTGTAAAACAGATTACCCTGGTAGTTCCAATTAATAAGCTATGCACTTTACCTGAGCTCAGTAAGCAATGTAGCACCGAAAATCATGGCCGGGACCATTGAGAAAATGAGAAAAAAGCAAGTGGCCATAAAATTAAAGCCAATGTATGTCTGAAACGCTAGTGATGATACAACCACCCAGAAGTCACGGGAACTCCCCTTCCACCACGGTCTGCTACTCGCATTGTATAAGCCGGCTGAGTCATGTCCAGGATTTAAAAAAATTGACCCAAGTAACTCCGGAGAATTGGGATTGGACAGGATGTATACCAGAAATCCTATTGTAATTATCCAACAACCGTAAAACATCCCGTAAACAAAGTTTCTACACTGCTTCATAGTCGACACCGGATTCGATCCAAGTCGAAAATACTGTCCTGGGAAGAAAAACGGCCGTTTTAGACATGCAAAGGTTTTAATATTTTTTTGTAAATGGAGTGTGTAAATGTCTAAATGGGGTGCTGGACTTGCCTCACAATATATACTGTAAGAATTCTGAAAGCCGTAATATGGGACAAATCCGTTTTGGGGCAAAACCTTGAATGGGGCAAATTCGGAGACGGGGAAAACCGTAGATGGGAATGAACTCTAACCATTCATGACAAAAATCCGTCCCAATGTTACAAAATAACAAAAATGGTTTTTTTCTATTCGATTTGTTAAAGCTAAAATCAGTGTTTGAGTTATTTCTAATCATATTGGAAAAGATTCAAGAGTATTAAAAAACAAATAGAAGCAATTCGTTATAATAGAGCTTTTTGTTTTATTTCTTATTTATTTAAGAGCTTACACATTGTATGTATTTGTTATAAGTTCTTAATCAGTTATAAAATCGGTTTAAAAATATAAACTTTATGAGCAAAAACTGGAACCAAGTCGATTTTTCTTATGCTTACGATGTGTTAGTTTTCTGTTTATAACATTTTTGTTTTTAAACCGATATTACAATAGATTACAATACTCAATTCATGATGCAATTTTCTACAAAACACGCTATAACATGATTTTGCGAATCTGCTGGTTTGGGCTGTGGAGGGCAGAGGGCAAAGATTATGTGCCACCGTGTATTTCGAAGCTGTTTAATTTTTTACCAAAAAACAATAACATTAAGAATAACTGAATTACGAATAACGAACTAATTGTAAACACCACACGTGTAACGTGAAAGCCCTCAGATAATCAATAAATAAAATTAAGCGTTCGGTAATTGCTCTAATTCGTTTTATTGTTTATTGATATTGAATATTTTCCTATATGATTTAAAAATAACTCAAACTCTGATTTTCTGTTTAAAGAATCAATTATAAAAGCACATCGTTTTTCTTTTGTCACATGGCAACGGATTTCTTTCATCAATGGGTTCATTCCGCCTTCGGATTTTCCCTATCTCTACGGTTTTATCCCATACATATACGGATTTGCGCTATTCACGATATTGCCCAAAAACGGGTTTGCCTTATCTTACGGATTTGTTCCATTTTACAGTACTGCGTTTAATCTACGAATAGACTAGACGTTACTCCACAATGTTTCTTCAACGACCCTATGTGTACTTCTGATGCTGATTAGAATGGTTTTAGTGTTAAAAGAAGATGCCTTACTTTCGAAGATGTCCAGGAAGTCCATGTAACCAGCGACAAATGTTGGAAACTTGTGTCTTTTCCAAAAAATTGCCAATTGATTACAAGGAAGTATCCCATAAAACCAGAGTATGAAATTCATGTACAATTTTGTTTGCGTATCGGATTTTTGATTGACATGAAACCTTATACACTGACAGATAAGAAAAACATAGTAAACTGTACACAAAATTATGTTACTTATCCACAAAATTCCTCTTAGTCGACAGCACTTGTAAGGAATTGGACGATTTGTACTCTCATTCCAGTTAAAAGGATGTGCGGGAAAAAGTTGCCCCAATTTAAATCCTTTGGCAATGCCACCGACAAAAATACCTTTTAATTCAATCTGGCACTTTGTTTGTTCTACCGGCTCAAGTATGAACAAAACAGTGCATAACTCTTTGAAGCCTAGATATGTCCATTGAAGAAAAAGCTTTGTAAAAGCCCGAAGAAATGTAACCAGAAACATGGTGCTAATGTATTTGGAACTCTGAGAACTTTTTTAGAAAGCGTTTCCGGAGAAAGTCTATGATCATTTGGTTCAATACACCAGTCAAACTATAAAATAAATACTTTTTTAGATCAATCAAATAGTAATTTATTTTTCAATCAAGAACAGGTGTAATTTATTCAATACACTCTACCAAGTCCTATTAAAAAGGAGTCCTGAAAACATCTGGATCGCACCAAAACCCCATCATGTCAGTATGATGGGGTTTAGATGGGTATAAGATGAGGCCCGGATGCATTCATTAGGAGGTACCTCATCATAATCGCATCATGATAGGATGATGGGGTTACGATGGGGTAAAGATGAGATAGCGACGTGCAGAGCCAATTTGGCCGAATCATTCGGATTTTTGTCCAAGTCAGCCAAATCCGACACACAAATGGTGGTCCAAGTTGGCGGAATCCCGAACAAAAAATCCAAGTTAGCCGAAAGCCGAATCGTAAAACTTGCCCGAATGCTAATACCGTTTGAATAGTCATGCAAGCTAGCCGAATACGTTTGGGTAAATGTGGCCGAATAATTCGGATTTTGTCTAAGTTCGCCGAATGCTAGTTTTATTTTACTTTTTCCTAAACTTTTTTGTGATAATAGGGTAAATCTATATACATTTAAATGGCATAACTCCGTGAAACTGTCTGAACGTGCCGCCTACTCGGCAGATTTAAACTAACAACTTAGAGGGGTTTATATAATAGCTTAGCACTACTTAAATGTTCCGAAAACAAGAGCTCTAAAAACAGTGTGTGATCCATAGTGTGGCGTATAATGTTTTTAGTGCTTTTACAACTTTCGAATAACTCTATTTAGGCGCTAGTGTGAAAAAACAGTTTAGAAAAAACAAAATAAAAGTAGCATTTGGCTAACTTTGACAAAATCCGAATTATTCTGCCTACTTTACCCGACTGTAGTATTCTTCGGTTACGTTGTTATGCACGTACATAAGTCGACTATGTAAGTCTTACTGATTCATGATTTGAAGTTCAATTTTCCAAGCTAGAAGTTTTCAAGAATTATGCCTACCAATTAAATTTTAATAATATTAAACAATAAATGTTTTTATTTGTACAGCATAATTTGTATTTTTTTACAGCACGTTTAATATTATTATTTGCCATACTTAATATTTGTATTCGTCATAATTAATATTTTTATTCATCATATTTATTAGTTTTATTCGTCATAGATGCATCAAATAATGAAAAATAAATCATTTAGATCTCATCAAAACCGCATCATGTAGGTTACAGGGAATCATATGATCTGCATCATATTTAAAAAAAATTTAATATTAAGATCGCATCATATTTGCCAAAAAAACGCATCATATGATGCGATTTTAATGCATAAAAAACATGCTTTTTGGCACTTTTGATGCGATTTTGATGAGATCCAGATGTGGTGATTTGGTAGAGAGTACATATTATATACATATAGAACACCAAAACAATTTTAAAAAACTGCCAAGGAATCAATTTCGCCCAGTCTGAAAAAAAAACTGCTTTATAACACACAAACATATATGTACATGTCTTAAAAATTGTTTTACCCCATACACGGGTTTGCCTCATCTAGCATTATAAATTGGTTGCCAATAGGTTTCCTATTCCACTGCCAATAAACAATCAAGGTAAATTTGAAGTTCAATAATAAAAGTTCCAGTGGATGTGGCTAATTTGCATCGATTTCTGGATTGATTGAAATGTTTGTGTATGGATTTTAATGCAATAAATAATTGAACAGGATATTGTATACATATTTGTTAGATTACTGGATGTATTAAAAGCAAATAAATCCGTATAGTTAATTCAAAATAATTTGAACAATATAGATTTTTTAAGTTGCCGAGCGTTCAAGAACGATTTGTTTTTTGTTCTCATCTTCAAGGCTGCAGAGTGAATGCTAGAAAAAGTAAAAAATAAATTTTCAATGACATTGAAATCACGAAATATTAATATTTTGCTTGTAATTAGTATTAATATTGATCCAGAACGGAAAATTCTAATAGTAGTAGCTTGTAGTTACAGGTTGTGTTCTATAATCGGTAAGATTGGAAGCCATGCCTGATTTATCCGTATAACAGAATTAATATTGATAATTTTTTTTTTGCCTGTTTTATCAGTAAAGATTTTCAATTTTAGATGGAATGGTCGATTTTCACTTAAACGACAAACGAGAAACACTTAAAACGATCCAGCTTTCATCCCACTTGATGATGTGATCAGCTTTGTATTTCCATACATGTTTTGATATTGCGGAATTGGTTCTATTTCCATGTTAGACATGATTTTGATGCTCTTTAATTCTAACTTGGAGGTTACGTCCAGTTTCACCTATGTCAGATCAATTTCCACATGGAATAACTTCAATTCCTGTTCTGAGCTTGTGATTTAAAATATTTGTATCCTTGACAGCGTTTAAGAGTGATACCACTTTTTCACCTGGTAGAAATGATAAAAGGCAGTCAAAATGTTTCCTTAAAACGTGCACAATTTGATGTGACGAGTGTGTCCCATAAATGGAAGATTGAATTGAACTCTCAATTTAACGTTCCACCTGGGACATGACGTCTAACCCAGCGCAGCGGCCAACTCCCCCTTGACTCGTGCCACTTCCGGTTTACCTCGACTCACGGGACTTGTAGGAATCCTGGAGGTCCTCATGATTTCCTTCACTTTGGGACTGATTCCAAACTCTGGAACACCAGGGTTCGATCACACCAATCTCACTGATATTATTATTATTATTGTTAGAGGGCTCCGGGAAACCATAAATTAGTCTCCCGAATACCGCCAAGGCCGTGGGGCCTATTGCGGACTATCTCACTGATAACCACTTTCCTCACACTGCAGACTTTGGATTTCACTGGTGGAATTCACGAGAGCATTCGGCCATTACAATACGAAGTCTTTTCTCTAACGAAGATGATACCGAAATCGCTTGCAGATACTTTGAAGTCTTAACCAGCGTGATGCTTATGATGTCATGACACCTTCACTCATGGAATTAATAAACTTGGCTCTCACAACCCACAAAATCTCCCATGGACCTGCTTTACTTTATTTGTACTGAAAATGTCTCCCTTCACCGTTTATATACACTTGATTCAAGCCTGTTTAGCTTGATACTCCCCATCACTTTAATTGAGATTATATAATATAAGAACAAAAAACCTACGAACTATGGTATTATAATAATATAAAATGGGGAAATAATTGGGATTCGAGTCGGTTTCGGCAACTATGAGACGTACCAGTACTCGTATCTAACTTTTAAACAGGCTAAAGTTCTGGCGCTGACGCTATTTCTGTCTAGCTCCAGAAGTTCCGCCGGTACACGGTTTCCTGGTAGACAGGATGCCTGGTCGACAGACAAATGGTAGACAGGACTAATGATAGACAGGACAAATAGTAGACAGGACCAATGATAGACAGGACTATCGATAGACAGCACTTGATCGACATCACCTGGTCGACACCACTTGGTCGACACTACAAGATCGCCGCCGTATGAGCTTCGGCGGATATATAGACAGCACAAATGCTCGAAACAAAGTGCGATGGAACTATGTCCCCACAAGCGTTGTGTGATAGTTATTTCATAATTTGAAAGCTATGCAATAATTCCGACGGCGAGAATAGCATAATATACTCACGGGTTGTTGATTATAATTTTATCGCCGTAAGACTTTACTTTATGGACCACCTTTGACATGTTCTTTAGAATATTATCTAACTTATTATTATGCCTTGTTTCGGGCCATCTTGAAGTCTCCCGCTTCAAAATTTTACTATCATTGATATATTTTACCCGATTTTATGCCCAGGACAAAGGCTGGCCAAGATTTTTGCTAGTCTAGTGTTTTATTTTTTAACTATACGCTAGTCCAGTCATATAACATTCACGGAATTTTTAACGATATCTCATTACACCAGGTTAGGGGCTACCTGCCCGCAAAAACGGAGTCCATTTATACGGAATTTATTTAAATCAAGTTCGACGTGGTATGTACTGCTGCCCTGGGAGGGGTTTGAGCGACTTTGAATTGGCTCGAATGAACGCTGTCCGTTCGATATTTCCACTGGCAGACAATCAAATCTCTCTTTTTCACTTCTGCTAACATTTATTCGAACGTGTTTACACAGTTAAAGAAGTGCCAGAAACAAATACAACAATAGCGCACGCGCTAATAACTCAACCGGCGATTTTCTGCGTTTCCTAACCTCTTTGCCTTTCTTAATGCTTAAAGCATGAAGACACAGATCCTACTTTTATCCTACTACTTCCTACCAGAATTGAAGTTGAATTTTGAAGTTGCTTATCCTGTTTGCTAGAAATTGTTTGTAAACCTTTCGAACACCATAATAGCTTATATATCTGAAAAGCCAGTCGATGCTCACAGAGGTTTCACCGTCTAATATGTATATACGTTTAAAATGTAATACTATATCCGCAGTCGAAATTAACCCATACCTTTCAAATTAAGAAGTAACTATCACACAAAGTCTTTAGGAACATACTGTTTTTTTTAAATAGATACATCCAATTACATAACTCCTATGCCTACAGCACACGATTGGAATGCTTAAAAGTATCTAAAAACAATTTAACAATTGTTTCATCGTAATCTGTGTCGAGTATTTGTGCTGTCTATATTTCTTCTGAAGAGCATACGATGTCGATTTTGCAGTGTCGTTTTCACGGATATGTTTGCCTGCTCTTAGAACCCGGAACTCTACTTTGAGGCTTTGTGAACGGCATGGCCTGATTTGGAATCAATTTAGCTGAAGGAGGTGATCGATTTTACAATTCAAAAAATTTTGGACTATTCATTTACTGGGTTATCACTCCTTGATTGTAACAGATATTTACGCCCCTGGAAGATCTGGAGTGACGAGCAGTTTAAGAAGCTACAAGAGGCCCCTTCTGTGCTTCACTTTACTAGTAAGATTAAATTGTATGACTTCAAATTCATGTGAGTACTGTGAATACCCCCATGTATCTACCTAGCTACACGTTTTTCATTTCTTTAGAGCTGAAACAACCTCAAAATTCAAATCGCCCGTACAAAGTGTATTCGAGGGACAAGGAAACGTTAATACAAAGTATATCTTTCCGACTTGACAGGACACTTTATCTTCCGACGCACGCGATAACTCGCAAGGTCCGTATTCTTCGAACTTGTTGCGCCACCCGAGATATTGAGATAAATCCAGCTAAATGTCGTGGGTCTATTTTTGTTGTTTAAACAGTCTCTATATACTCTCACGTCAATTAACTTCAGGTTTTATTCTCAAACACTTTCAAAAGTTCGTCCGATTTGATCCTGCCTGGTAACTTCATCCTTCTAGTTGGTAATGGAAATGAAGATAGGTCTGACGAATCAGCCGTGTGATAGCTTTGACTAAAAAGCACCAGTATGGTTTGTAAATTAATAAAATACAGAGTTCAAAAGTTTTAGCGGCAAACAATAGATTGTTTATGACTTGTGTATACGTTTACTTAAAACATATTGATCGCACTCGAAGGTGTAATCAATTAGACAATTGTGTTAATTATATTTATATTATTAAGCTTCTATATGGCATCTTACAGACCGCCAAGCCTAAGAATCATCATCAATCTAAGAATCATTTCGGTCAACTCTTGCAGTGCATGCCATCTAGAAACCTACTGTTACTTTACAACTGGACACAATTAACTTCGACCGGCCAATCTATCTGACTACTATGTATATTGATTCCCCATTCTTTTAGATAGCTGTAAAATTATTATTTCTGTACCTAAATACTGGTGAAATTCAAACCAGATCAGAAAACAGCATTCATTCACGTGTTGTAATTGAAGTGCTTTAGATGCTAGCCACGTTCTATCGCCTTTTTTGGGTGGACCATAAGCATGCTAACCAAAGACTGAAACAAAGCCTGAAACATCGTGAGAACCATTTGCTTGTCTACAAAGTAAGTGCCGCCGAACACGAACGCTCTCAAGGGTTGCAGGGATGCCAGTTGCAAACGGGAGAATTTTCGCTTCCATCTGTGAACATCAATCAAGCCAATCTTCCATTCTTGAAGTAGATCACAGGAAATACTGTACGCAGTGGCCGCAGCACTAAAAGCAACGTAGAGATAGATGATACTAGTGGCGGCCAGAAGGCCGCAGACCACTGAAAGGATCCCAGTGAAGCGTGTCATCCCGAATGCACTAAAAATAAACCCTGAACCAATAAGTGTTTTATTGTAGGATGCCGAAAAGGAAGCCATGTCCTGTATTTCTTTAGCAATAATGCTAAGCCGGTGGTAGGTCTTAATTTTGATTTCCATTGACATCAGCTTTGATTTTGCCATCTTACTCTTTGTTGAACTGAAAATAAATATAGAAAACAACAAAAAAGGGACGATTTTAATTTACAAAACTTGGAACGGAAAGGGACTGGATAATTTTTATTGCAATATTTGTGTGTGTGCTATTCATCTTTTGTAAAAGTCGTCTACTTCAATTAAACCAGACTGCAAATTAATCTATACGATTTTGTAAAGGCTACTCTTTGAACAAAGATATTTATGTTATATATACATTCGGGCAAGCTCCACATAATTAGTTGCACTATACCTGAGTTCAGTAAGTAGCGTAGCACCGACAATCATAGCCGGGACAATTGAGAAAATGAGAAAAAAGCAAGTGGCCATAAAATTATAGCCAATGTATGTCTGAAACGCTAGTGACGACACAACCACCCAGAAGTCACGGAAACTCCCCGTCCACCATGGTCTCCTACTAGCATTGTATAAGCCGGCTGTGGCATGTCCAGGATATAACAAAATTGAACAAAGTAACTCGGGAGAGTCGGGATTAGATAGGAAGTAGAACAGAAATCCTATAGCAACCATCCAAAAACCGTAAAACATCCCATAAACAAAGTTTCTGCACCGCTTCAAAGTCGACACTGGATTTGATCCACGTCGTAAGTACTGTCCTGGAAAGAAAAACGGACCGTTTAGACACGCAAAGGTTGTAATATTTATTTAGTAAAGCGTGAGTAAATGTCTAAATGGCTTATAGGGCCCCTGGACTTGTGTCACAATAAATAAAGGGTTTAATCTAGGGCTAGACGTATCTCCACAATGCTTCTTCAACGACGCTATAAATGCACTTCTGATGCTGATTAGAAAGTCCTTAGTGTTACAAGAAGATACCTTACTTTCGAAGTTGTCCAAGAAATCCAAGTAACCAGCGACAAATGCTGGAAACTTCTGTCTTTTCCAAAAAATTGCCAACTGATTACATGGAAGTAGCCCATACAACCAGAGTATGAATTTCATGTACAATTTTGTTTGGTAATCAGAATTTCCTTGGAAATGAAACCTCAGACACTGACAGATGAGAAAGACATAATAAGCCGTACACAAACCCATGTTAGTTATCCACCAAATTGCTCTTAGTCGACTGCACTTGTAAGGATTTGGGCGATTTGTACTCTCATTCCAGACGAAAGGGTGTGCACAAAAAACTTGTCCCCATTTAAATCCTTTGGCAATGCCACCCACAAAAACACCTTTGAATTCCATCTGGCATTTCGTTTGTGCTACTGGCTTAAGTATGAACAAAACAGTGCAAAACTCTTTGATATATAGGTATGTCCCTTGAATAAACTTTGTGAAAGCCAGGAGAAATGTTGCTACAATCATGGTGCAAATGTTTTTGGAGCTCAAAGAGCATTTTGCAACAACGAAATACATATCCGGGAAAAGTTTCTGTTCCTTTGACGCAATGCCGTTGTCAAACTATAAAAACGTTTATAGATCGAACAAATAGTAATTTATTTTTCAATCAAATTCAGCTGTAATTTATTCCATACTTATATAATATAAAGACGTCACAAAATCCATTTAAATAACTCAACCTATTTACAACTCATAATGTGTAATTATAGGGTAAAATCCCACGCTGTTCGATTTGGGCAAAACCACCTTTACAAATATAGTCATGCAATCATTTGTAATGTCATTAATAAATCATTATATAAGTAGCAGCGTATTTACAAGCGTAATTGGGTACAGCTATCAGAATTAATGTACTATTCCATTTGATGATCTTAAATGCGCGTTTGTATTGCTATTGTCTAGATGAGACAAAATCAGTCCGCAAAATTCAATTCGGATTCAAATTTCATAAAAACGACAAAACCCAAAAAAAAAGCTAATTGAATATAAAATTAGGTACCTACATTTAAAATTGAAATTGTGTTACGTAGACTCGTGTAGCGTACATATTCGAAAAGTTGTCAGAAATAATGCATACTTCCGATTTTCATTGCACGGTTCTAATTCTTAGCTTGCAAACTACATTTTCATTAACGATCGTTATTGTTCCAGGTAATTACATTGGGAAGCCGGGATATCATTTTACAATAATTAAAATAAGCCAATACAAATGGAATCAAATAAAAATACAAATAAGGGAGAGGACTGAAGGGACAGAAATACGAATACATATTTAAATAAGTAATAAAAAATAATAAAATAAAAACAAATGTGAGAGCAATATCAAGTAATTATAGACATACTTGATTCAATAAGTAAAGAAAGACGGCGAAGCTCAGCTTTTCAACTGCAAACATGCACAGTGATGAGTGACTGAACAGGGTGGGGGAATCGAGAATTGTATGTGTGAAATTCAGCCGTCGCTTTAAAAATTAAAAATTGTGAATAATATTTAATAAAATTAGTGATTTTTGAAGAAATCAATCTGTAAAAGTATTCAGTGTAGTATAATCATACTTAAGTTAATAAACCTACGAAGTAAATAGGAGTGTTATACCATAGGAAGAAAATACAAAATACTGTCAACTGTTGACTGTGATCAATCTATCTATTAGATTGCCATTACATAACATATGTAATTATTTGTTTGTACCTACAGCCTAGTTAAAAATAAAACGTAATAATGTACGCTAACTGCGTACTGTTTTTGTTTTGTGTGTTTTAAACTCTACCTGAAAGTTCCTACAAATTAAGTAGGTCATAGGTGATTTCGTAATACTATTATTAATTTTTTGTTTGTTTGTTTGTTTGTAGCCTTTCAGAATGAAAAAGAATGCGGAATCGGACAAATTAAAAAATGAAAATTCCAACTTCATTCTTCTTCCCATTTCATCACTGGATCCAGAGATAATTGTCAAAACTGAAACGGAACCAACGATTAATTACAACAATGAACTGACCCTGGACCTGGACCCAACTATGCCCGCTCCACTAACTGATTTTCGGCCTCAAAATCTGAACAATACTGGCTTTCAAAATGATGTCAAAATCAAAATCGAAGATTCAAATGAAACTGTAACCGATGCTTTCGACTCTTTTACCTTTGACTTTTCGAATCCCGGCTTTAATTTTGCTGCTAGTTCGCAGGAGCTAGCAGAGCTAAATGATCCAAGTATTATTAAGGAAGAACAAGAATCAACAACAGAATTAACATTGAAAACTAATCTTGCTTCCAGTTTCAGTGAAAATGCATGTTCGATCAGTACTGTGAAAACTAAGAATGAAATTCAAAATGGTCCAGAGGATGTCAAACTATTTGGTTGGAGTTTAGATTTAGAAGAAACTGGAAACAGAAACACAGTGACTAATAACAATAATTCAAACCTAATTCAAAGCGATTTATTCCGATTACGATTCCGGCCCCAGCAGAGTCAAAATTATCATAATCCTTACGTCCTTCTTACGAAATTAACTTCCAAAGAAGTTTATAATACTACAGTAAATCAAACGAGTTTGAAGATCATCAAGTCTGAACCTAAAAGCGAGGATTTTTGTGACCCAGAGAGCTTATTTATCAAAAGAAGACCATCAAGGAAGCAAAAACTGGAGAAGCGAAAAGTTCTAGCAGATCTACTCGAATGTATTTTATGTTCAAAGAAATACGCCTCGATCTTAGAACTGAAAATCCACGTGGGGATCTGCTCCCTGTACAATGAGAATCGGGATCGTTTCTGCGTCGCTTGCAATAAATTATTTTCCACGGCCCTCATCTTTAAGAGACACAATATTAACATTCATCTGCCGAAAGAGGAAAAAGCCCAGCTTCCCCATTTCAAGTGTAAAATGTGTCCCAGGGATTTCCTTCAAAAAGGCACACTAAAAAGACACATTCATGAGTTCCACAAAAATAAAGAAGATCAATTCCGACCCTTTAAATGTCACGTCTGTGACAAACCTTTCCTTCGAAGTCATCATTTAGCCGAACATCTCGTCACCCATACAGAGGAAAAGAACTACAAGTGTACAGAGCCAAGTTGTGGTAGAGCATTTAATCACAGGAATCATCTTCGTGATCACATGGCATCCCATACCAATGTTAGACCCTATTTTTGTCCAGAACTAAATTGCGGAAAAACTTATAAAACTCAAAAACATCTCCGGCAACACACAAGAACTTCCCATAGTCGGGCTCACGGTATAGCAGAGAGGAATAAGACACATAAAGAAAGAAAACCACGAAGAAAACGAACTAAAAAGGTCGCTGTTGAAGAGAAACTAGTAATAAAAACTGAATTGAAAATGGAAATAAAATCTGAAATTGAATAAAACCTGATTATTTCAGTATCTTGTTCATTTTATTTTTGCATCATATCATATCCCATTAAAAGTACAATAATAAATATTATATTGGTTTGACCATTAACTACTGTGATTCATAATATATTAAATTTCATGAAATATTATCTACATCATTTCGAAAGATAATTATCAGTAAACAGAATAATTAGTAATTAGTTCCTGCCTGTGTTGGCGTGTTTAATAATGAATAATGTGAAAAGTTTGGTCATAATTATTAGAAGCGGGCACATGCAAAATACGTTAAAGGACGAAGTCGAAGCTGTCCGTTGTCTGTGATTTACAAGATTCAATAAACAGCAATAACACTGATCTGTATTTCAACACTAATGCCGAAGACAGTTTCGATTGTGAGCTAAGCGCAAATAGCGATAATGAACACATCTAACATCGGCGATGAGACTGTTTTCCAAAATTTTCAAAGTGCTTCTGTTTTCGGATAGTTCTACAATGTCAACGCCGACGCAGATATTAAACCAGCAATATTTTCTTTAAAAATTACCAGCAGTGTAGAACCTATCGAAACAACAAGCATTGGAGAAATCTTGATCCCCTAGGTTTCGATTTGGAACCGCAAGCCCAAGCTCAACAAACAATTTTCGAAAACATGATACTTGTATCATGTTTGTACTTGTAAGTCAAAAGCAAAAGTCCAAACATTTCCGTTGGAATTGACACGCAAGTTAAAGCACTTCAAAATCCTTACGTTAAACTCACACGATTAACTTTAAAGGAAATTGAACAATATAAGCAAAGTTCCATTCAACCTAAATTAGATGATATTGCCACATATTTTGAAAATGCTGGCGAAATTCCATTTGCGGGCACTTCAGCAAATTCATACGAATGTCAACTGTGTTAAAAAAAACTGGATTCTGAGCCGCAGCTGAAGATCCACGTGGGAATCTGTTCGTTGTACCACAAACACCGTCATCGGTTTTGCGTCCCGTGCAATCGAAAATTTTTCAGGGCCCAGTCACTACACGTTCATTGTCTAAGATGTCACGGCTGTACAATATCTTAGAACGACAATATCTTCGAATGTCTATATCTTCGAAAACTATTTCTTCGAAAACTATATCTTCGAACGGCAATATCTTCCAATGACTATTTCTTTGAAAGCTTTTTCTTCGAAAACTATATCTTCAAAAACTTCATTTTCGAAAACTCAATATTCCAGAGACTGTATCTTCGGATACGTCATCTTCCAAAGACATGATTTTTAAACCAAATTCTGTGGAAAAAATCTTTAAAATTCCAAGTACTTCAATTTTCTGTTGTTACCTACCATACGATTACGACACCATTCATTTTAAAAATATACATACAAATAAAAGCTTAATAATTCATGTAGGTAGATCTTGTTAAATACGGTTTTAAAAATTAGTTATTTTATTCTATTGGACTTGATTTCACTTGCAGGTATGCGAGTATGGCATATATGAGTAAATGTACGACAAGGTAATGTGGTGTTCTGCAGCAAACCCGTTTCTGGGCAAAACTGTTTAGCAACAAAGCTGTTTAGGGGCAAACCCATAGGTAACACGGTCTACCTCTACATAAATTAATAGAAAAGGTTGGCCAATTGGGAAATTCAGGAAATAACAGGAATATGTTAATTTGAGGCTTGCCAACCAGTTTTCAGAAATGACTATGCTTAAAATCCATATATGGGAACAAAATCCGGAAAAAACAGGAAATTCTTTGCAAATCCAGAAATATCAGGAAATTTCAGGAAATTTTGTAAATAAGAATTATATTTACTTAAAATTTCCAATTTTTTAAATTTAATTTCGAATTATTTAAAACTTACGATGAAAAAATCTTAACAATATATTTTAGTATAATTTAAGCATTTTTGAAAAGAAAATATTATGCAACTTAAACAAGTGCAAACATAATTGAATTAAGAAATACTAACAAATGCAACCGCAAAACGATGCTTGTAGTGATAAAAATGAAAATTTCAAGGGATTTTTGATAAAAAATCAAGAAATGCCAGGAAATGTAAATAAAAAAAACCAGGAAATACCAGGAAAATTTTGAACGCAAAATCTGGAAATACCAGGAAATTGAAAACCATAAATTCGGGAAATTTTTGTGCGAAAATCAGGAAATGTGGCCAACCTTGTTAATAGAGTTCCTATATGAATGCAAGTTTGAATCCTTTCGTTCCCTTTTTAAAATGGAAGTTTACTGATTGTAAAGAAACCCGTGCTTATTAGATAATTAGAAAAATTAGTGTTTTGAAGATTTGGGTTTAAACAATAACAATCTTGTTTTTCGAAGATATTGTGTTTCGAAGAGAGAGTTTTCGAAGACATAGTTTTCGAAGAAAAAGCTTTCGAAGATATAGTCATTCGAAGATATTGTCTTTCAAAGTTATAGTTTTCGAAGAAATAGTTTTCAAAGATATAGTCTTTCGAAGATATAGTTTCGAAGATGTGGTTTTGAAGATATAGTTTTCGAAGTTGTTACCGCTTACCTAACTCCAAGCCTTATCCTTGTTCAATACTTAATTGCGAGAAATCTTACAAACTGAGAAATCATTTGACACAGCACCTTCAAGCTTGTAAATTATTATCGAAATGAGTCAAATTAAAATTTAATAAATATTATTCTAAATAAATTAAATTAAATGAATTAATAAAAAAAACTAATAATGTTATTCAATCAGTGACGTACAAAATTTACAAAGAACTCATTGGAACATACTTGCAACTAAAGCGCCAACCTTTAAAACTCAAAACTTACAGATTCTAGAATCCTCCGAAATTGTTTCGTTCCATTTCACTATTTCATATTTCGCATTAATAAGTTGTAAGTTTTGGGTTTTTTTTTCGTGATTTTGTATATTTTTTATACTGTTGCTCATTAAAATAATTAATAGCTTAGTTTTTTAAAGTATCACAATTTATCAACATGACCTTTCGTAGTGTTCCCAAGTTACTTTGTTTAGTCCACAAATTAGGGACGTTCAACCTTCAATTTCAATTTCAGACTTTTGCAAGAAAAGCTTATTGTTTCGAATTTGAAAGACACAACGGCAACAGATCCTTTCAAACGAGTAGTTGTACCTTCCATGGGGAGTACGAGTATCAAGATCCTAAAAGTGAGGAGGAAGTAGTGAATGTGACTTTTATCACGAAAGATAATAAAAGAATTGAGATTCGTGGGAAAGTGGGGGATAATGTTCTGTACTTGGCCAAAAGATACGGGGTTGAGGTCGAAGGGGCTTGTGAGGCCTCTTTGGCCTGTTCTACTTGTCATGTGTATGTGGACGATGATTTTGTGGACACTTTCCCGGCTGCCACGGAAACGGAAGAGGATCTTTTAGATGCGGCACCTTTCCTTAAGGACACGTCCAGACTGGGATGTCAATTAATTCTGGGGAAGGAACATAATGGACTCACTGTGAAGCTTCCACAAGCAACTAGGAATTTCTATGTGGATGGACACACTCCGACGGCCCATTAAACTTTTATATACGAATTAGAATTAAATTTAAGGAAAGGCAAGGTGTTATGTAATTAATTGATTGTTTTAATTTTTTATGGTTTTTATTGGTTAGTTTTCGTGCTTTGGAATCACGAATAGTGATTGTGAATGGTTTTTTTACAATTCTAAATATTGTGATTGGGATCCGTACAACTTATAGTCAATAGTAGTGCTAATTACAATACAGTCAGCAGTGTACCGTGGGGTTTTGGAAAAATGCAAAACAGCGTTTTACGCTTTTCAAAAACTACAAAGTGACCTTTTAAAGTCTTTCAAAAAGAGCAAAACTACTTCTGATTGTTCTGATGCTTTTGAAAAGGATTAAAATGATTCTGTATCATTTTGGAAAAGAGTAAAACCATGCATTTCTTATGCTTTTCAAATAGATCGTAACTAATTTTGAAACCTTTCAAGAAAAGCGAAATGACTTTTTACACTTTTTTGAATGAGCAAAACGTCGTTTAATGTTTTTCAAAACGATCAAAAACGACTCATCATTCTTTTCATAACGAGCAAAATGACATTTTTTGCTTCCCCGAAACAGTAAAGTGCCTTTTTATTATGTTCAAAAAGTTCATAAAACGAAATTGTACTCTTTTAAACAGTGCAAGATGAACGATTAACATTTTTTTTCCATAAAGAGCAAAACGCGTTTTAACCTTTTCCAAAAGTCAAAAGTGGCCGAAAATGCAGCTCTTTTTGCGTTGTAATAGTGTTGTGATAAACTTTGCAGTTTGATTTGAAATCTTGAAATGATTATAGGATGAAGGCTTGTAATTGTGGTCGGCTTGCAATTGTGGTCGCCCCCTTTTTCTCCCAATGTCAACGGTCAATCAAAATCAAACGCACCTGTTTATGAATCATCGGGTATTGGACTTCTAATAAAATATGTCAAATTT
>JAQFZC010003598.1:0-18332 GCA_034695205.1 Dicyrtoma fusca | reverse complement strand
ATACACACATGCTTGAAACATAACAAAGTAACACACTAACATTTTTTTAGCAACCGTAAAAATTCCAACGATAGCCGTGATTTAGAAACTGGACTTCTAAAGAAATATATGATATTCTAAAGTTTTCTGGGGGTTAGACAGTTGACAGTAAAATTAAAATGTAGCCGGGGCTAACTGTGGAATTTTATGTACATAGATAATAGAGAAATGGAGATCACAATACGAAATGGAATGTTGTCAAGTACAGACAGTATAGTGTAAATTATCTCCTATGACAGCGTAATTTTCATGGTAAGTAAATACTAAATATTAGATAAACTTTTTAGGCTTTTAGAGTTCCGTTAGAGACTGATTCCCAAAGAGTTGAGAGTACGGGAAAGGTATAGGGAAATCGTGAGGGTGCGGTGGGAGGTGATGAGACGTAGCATTATTGGCATTCTCGGGAAGATTAAAAGGTCCGTGACCTTGAACTTGAGTTGAATGCCCTGGGGCTGCTGATGTGGATTGATGACTTAGTAAATTTAAAGTTCCAACGCCAGGGATGCTAAAAGAAGCTGGATGAGGGAAGTTTTCCATGGAAGAAGATTCGACAGCATCACCGTCTCCCAGAGAGGAACTGCCTGGTCCTGCATTATTTTTACTGGACTCATCTTTGACCCTGGGTTTCATACCCGGCTTGCAAGATTTCCCCTTCCTAAGGTGCTGACCCAAGTAATCTTTCATTTTGAATCGTTTGCCACAAATATTGCATTGAAAGGGGAGGATTTCATCGTGAGTCATTTGATGACGATTAACCAAGGAGATGGTGTCAAAACTCTTGCCACAAATGGGACATAAATGTTTTTCGTCAGGGAAATTATGTCTTCTCTCATGGGCTTTAAGATTGGACATTATTTTAAAAGTCTTTCCACATAATGTGCACACAAACTTTCTCTCATTATTATGCACAACTCGAATGTGCATCCGTAGATGATCACGCCGACGAAAACACTTGGAGCATTTTTCACAATTAAACGGACGATCTTCCCGATGATTTAATTTATGATTGTTTAAATGGCAGCGCTAGAAATGTCAAATAAAAAAAAATCAAAGGTTGTATATTAGGTAAACTTTTTTTAAAGTTGAAATTGTAGTGCTATAGGTAACTTACCTCTTTAAACTTTTTCCCACAAATGTCACATAGAAAACAACGAAGTTTCTCTTCTCTTGCTAATTTTAAGAAGTCTCGATCTCCATCTGTAACTTGGCTGTAATCACATTTATGTTTTTTCAAAATGAATTTCTGTGTGAATCCCTTTCCACAGGCTTTACACTCGTAAGGTTTTTTCCCCTCATGAACCGTAATTCTGTGATGCTCCATGAATCTCGGGTAGTAAAATAATTTCCCGCAAACAGGACAGGTCCGACTAGGATCTCCTTTTGCTAAATGCAACCAATTCTCTTTACGGCGATTAGGTCGAATTCTTTTTCTGCTATCCTTTTTCCTTTCTTTAGATTGCGTATTTTTATCACCGTCCTCTTCGCCATCGTCAACTTTTACATCCGTTTTCGTTTTAGGTTTTGGTTTTGAAGAGGTTTTTAATTTTTTAGAGGATTTCTTTTTGCGTTTACCAGAAATGTCAATTTTTCCTCGTCTGGCTCTTCGCTTCTTCGGAATTACTTTGACGAGGTTTTCTTCAGAATTTAGTTCGGCCCCGATTGCTACTGCGGTAACAGAAATTGGATATTAAGTTCTTATTATTCCTATAATTTCACTACTATTTTAAATAAACTAAAAATAATACCAATGGAATCAATTTGATCTCTTCAAATACCTTCAATCTCATGCTTATTTTCGTTTGCTGCTTCCTCCTTTGCGTACGAAACGTCAACGTCAATTTCAACACCGCCAGCGGAATGATCACTTAGGATAAAATCTTCATCGTCCGTATCTTCTTTTCCCCGAAGTGACTCATCTTCCGAACTTGAAAATTTTCGTATTCTTTTCCGCAAAGGTCGTCCAGATTTACTAACTTCAAATATTTCAGGCTCTACAACGATATCATTGTCTGTGCTTGTCATCAAAGTTAAATCTGAACTACGATTGTTACTTTTTCTCTTCCTTTTAGGAGATGAGGTCGGTAGCCGCTTCGGTGTATTTGTTTTACGGGGTCTTCGAGTTTTCTTCGGCTTATAGTCATAGTCGGGATCTTCATTTTGATGATAGTCTGGATTAAAATCTTCATCAAAATTACTGTCATCAATGGAATTTAAATAGCTCGATCGTTGTTGCTTCTGACTTGCTTTTGAAGACCAACCATCCTGAGCCTCATCATAAATCAACATTGGAAGAATAGGCTCATTCCCAACTTTCAATAATGTTTTCCAAATCTGTCCTTCATGATGAAGGATCTCAATAAATTTATTGTACATAGGATACAACTGATTAAGAATACGATCACATTGCGGGCACAAGTCAAACTCGTCCTTTCCATTTCCAAAAACGGATCTTTCCCTTCGTGCCACGTAGGGGTACTCGAAAATAGTGGCGAGGATGTCGGGCAGAGGTGGTTTGGGGATGGAAGTATCTCCTCCATCAGGATCATCCGAGGGTAATTCTACACTAAAATCTACTTCCAACTTAATTGGGGGATCTCCTTCATCTTCACAGTCTGATGCACTTTTGAGATTCAATGATTTTGTACAACATGCACAAATATCCAGACTAGTGCCCACCTCCTCATTTGAATTGGGATGGTTTGAATTTGTTAATTCATCTCGTTCTCCATCATGATCATTATCTGAATTTTCTGGGTCAAGAGAACTCTTAATGTTTCGATCTAGCTGTTCATCTTCTTCTTCTTGTTCTTCTTGGGGTGTTGGGGTTGGATTTGGATTTGGATTCGAAGAATCCGACTTCTGAAGAGTGGTGGGACGGTCACGGTCACTCTCGGTGTCGGTTGCAACAGGCTCCGGCTCCAACTCGGCATCCGCATTTAAAACTACGTCTGTTTCGCCTTCCATTATTTCAGGTTTGAACGCAACTAGAGAGTTAAAACAATCCACAATTAAATAAATTATAATAAATTAAAATGAAACCAAAACACAATTATATTATAGGTAACCTACAACCTACGACCTACCGAAATCAAAAAATCAAGTTTAACTGACTGATGACTGTCAACTGACAGTGACAGTGACAGTGACCACTTTGATCCAGAATCCAGAGTTCACAGTCAGTAAACTTTAAACCATTTTATTACTTCACGTATGACGTTTGTCGCTGTTTTTACTTACTTATTTGACGAATGTCAGGAATTTAGTGCCGCAATTGCCCATCGCCATTCCAACAAAATTCACACTTTCGAACTAACGGGGTTAATACATGCAACAGTCAGTCCACAGTTGACAGTTAGCTGAAATGTTACTCAAATTACTTTAAAATTAATTGGTTTGTACGGATTTTATCCGATTTTATTTGGTTTTTAGAGATTTGAAATTAAGATTAAATTAAAGAGCTGCTTCCTCTGTGAGATTTGAACGCTGGCGAATTTTGTCGACAGTTCGCTGGCTCTTGAAGTTCTTAAGATCAAAAAGCAATATGTGAATGATTGTGTGCCTTCTTTCTTGCATGCAATGTGGGCTGTGAAGTGTGAAGTGAGTTTAGTGAAGCACGAACCAAGGTCCTTCTTCGTGCAAAAAAGTTCTATCAACAGCCTATAATAATTATTTATTTTTTTCTTTTAGTGTTTTAAGTTGGTAAGTTTATCTTTAATATAATTACATGCACATACCAATGCAAAATCGAGTATCTACAATAATTATGGAAGTCCAATCTCTTACTTATTTTGAATCATGTTGTCTTATTTAATGTAGACTTACTTTGTTTTTGTTACTAATTTTTGCATTTATTTCTTATTCAGATTTCGCGATCAGCATGACACAGAATTAGAATAGATTAGTAAATGTTTACATAATTTAATTACTTAAGTATATGTACAAAATGAACGTAATATAGAACGAGGAGAGCGCACAGGAACTAGCACTTAATAAGAGAAACACAAAAATAAATTGGAATGAATTATTTTATACACTGATCATTACGATTTACCCACCACGAGGCCCACACAAGCAATAATAACTTAAGTTTAAAAGTAGCAAGTAGGTAGCAATACTATAATTATAAAAGAAGAAGTCTGGTTTACGAGGGTAGCACATACGTTTAGCTTACATGCTACTAACTAACACTATTATTATTAGTCTTTTAGAACTAACTATAAAATTTAAAATCTTAGATAATATACTAGATTATACTAACAATAAATTAACTAAAAGGTAGTAATGAATTCTTCGTAGAGTATAGATTTGATACAGTTTTCTAAATACATAATTTTCACATTGTTTAAATCTGGGGGGGGGGATATTCCTTCACAAAATCGGCTGATGACAGTTGTTTAGCTCAAAAAAGTGTTTATTATCGTCTTATCGTGGATTTATAACTCTGTTATAGATGACCGGTTGTCAAAAAGACCATATGCGTATTCCATCATTCGGGTGAGAGGGTGGCCGATTGGAGGACCAGCAATTGGAACCGGTTCAGGGGCCCTTAGAGGATCCGAAGCGAAACTGTCTGTGTGCTCTGGACTCAACGCAGCACTTGCCGTCGATGCAGCTGAAGGTTCTCCTAAAGATAATGCCGCCGGATTTTCTTGAACAGCTTTCTCGGGATTCGGATTCTGACCACCGGACTGAGATTCTCTCGCAGCCAACATTCCGGGCTTACAGGATTTCCCCTTCCGAAGATGCTGTCCCAAATAATCTTTCGTCTTGAAGCGCTTTCCACAAACCTCGCATTGGAAGGCAAGTGAATCCTCATGAGTAACTTGATGACGTTTCACGGCAAGAATACTTTCAAAACTCTTCCCACAGACGGTACAAACGTGAGTTTCTTTTGGTAAAACGTGCCTTTTTTCATGAGCACGCATACTTGACCGGATTTTGAATGTTTGGCCGCAAATGGAGCAAACGAACCGTTGTCCGTCTGTATGAACAGCTTTGTAGTGTTTTCCCAAATGGTCGTTCCTTCGAAATGTTTTGGGACACTGTTGACACTTAAATGGCCTATCTTCCCTGTGATTCTGCTTATGAACAGCCAAATGTGCATTGGTTTTGAATCTCTGACCACACACCTCACATATAAAGCATTTTAATTTATTTTCCCTTTCCAAGAATAAAAATTCCCTTTCTGCCTCTGGGAGTTGACTGTAGTCACAAAGGTGCTTTTTTAGGACGAAATTCTGAGTGAATCCTTTGCCACACTGTTTGCACTCAAAAGGTTTTTTGCCCTCGTGAACCGTTATTCTGTGATTATTCATGAGTCGAGGGAATAGAAAGAATTTTCCGCACACATCACACGTTCTAGTTGGATCCCCCTTCAATTCTTCCATCAGTTCTTGTCTGCTCTTTCGAATTCGTACTCTATCCTTCCTAGTGTCTGGTTTTCTTACTTTGGGCTTTTTAGGTTTTTCTTCTGCTGGTTTTTTTTCTGAAGGTTTTTTAGGGGGCCTACCCCTTTTCTTCGCTTTTGCATCAGCCTTGGCCTTGGCCTTTTTATGAACACCCTCCACAAAGGATTTGAAATTTTTAGTTTTGCCTGCTCCGGCTTTGGAACTTCCTCTAAAAATAAGCGTATTGCTACGACCTTCAATTTTGGACGATCTACTTCGATTGTTTGAGGGGGCGGGACTGAATGCTGTAACAAAATAATTCATTTTTAAAATTGTACCTACAAAAGTAGAAGTACATATAGTTGACAGTTTGAAATAATGAGAACTTTATTTACCATTATCAGGATCCACAGAGCTGGTAATACTCACATTATCATCATCATTATCTCCAGGTTCCGTCCACTCATCAAAAGTATTATCTTGTGCAATTTCATCGGAGCTGTATTTGACCCTCTTCCGCTTCGGCTCTTGCTTCTTCTTTTGCTTTCTCTTGTAGGGAACGCGATTTTGTTCTGCCTCTAATTCTTCCGTTTCAGACTCGGTCAAACACATGTCAAATCTCTTCGGAGTCACTTTCCGGGGTCGGCGGGTTCCCGCTTTTCGGGTGCTACTGCCCACATTGACATCCGTACTTCCTCGACTGACGCCGTCATCCAACTCGACGGTATCATTGTCATTTTCATCATCATTGCGGTAAATTAACATGGGTAGAATCGGCTCTTGCTCTTTTCCGATTTTTTGAAGCGTCTTCCAAATCTTCCCTTCTTGCTTGATGAGCTCCGTGAATGTGATATACATGGGGTACAGCTTTGATAGAACAGAGTCACATTTCTTGCACATTTGAAACTCTTCCGTCTCCATTTCAAACATTGTATTTTCATCTCTGCTTATGTACGGAAATTCGAAAATTGTTGCTAGGATGTGAATGTCAACCACGATTGACAGGTCTTTACTGTTGTTTTTCAAAGCAGGATTTTCGTCCCTTCCAGGCTTCGCTTTAGCTTCATTTTCTTCATCAGAATCAGAATTTTCATCCACAATTTCTTTCTTCATTTCATCGTCATTGCCCCCAGTCTCAGGTTCAGTTTTGGCCTCCTTTGAATCATTATTTTGCTCTAAAGGACTGGCACAGCAGCAACAGCAGCTACTGCTACTACTATTCGTACTGTCACTGGTCTTGTCGTCTCCTTCGGCATCGGATGCCATGGTTAGTTCCTAATTCGGAATGAAACCGAAACAAAAACCGGAACCTAAAAACTTAAATGTATAGTAGTTAAAATGTGTCTTAATGCAATTTAGTTCATGAACAGTTACACGATCTTTGACTATGGTCAACTTCTTGTAATTAACCTACTCGCAGCTGGGAAACCATGGAAAGAATGCATTACAAAAGTGCTTTTTCTAGAAATTGACTTTTTCAAACTCTCAGAACTAGAAATAATATTTTCAAAAGCATTCAAAACCAGTCACGAAGACTTTCAAAAAGGTCAAAACAATATATTAACACTTTCAAAAAGAAGTAATACAAGAAATCAACACTTTTAAAAAGGTGGCCAAAACAAGAAATTAACTTTCAAAAAGGTGGCCAAAACTAGAAATGAACACTTTTAGAAAGGCCAAAACAAGAAATTAACATTTTCAGAAAGGTCTAAACAAGAAATGAGCACTTTGAAAAGGTTGTATGTAAAACTAGATACAGTACCGTTTCGAAAAGGTTAAGCAGTCAGTTGCCAATTTAAAAAGTAAAACAGTTGACAGTAAAAATAAAATGTACAAATGTACCCGAATTTTGTTAGTCGAGCAAAGTCCCTCCAACAATGCAACAGGAAGGCGAGGAATACGCAGCTTGAAATTCGAAAGCAGGAAGTTTCGTTGTTTTTTAAAAATTCATTCTTGGCTTGGTTTGTTTGAAGGCTTGTGAATTATTCGATAATATTATTATTGTACTTAATTATAATTAATTACCACAAATTAATCGTTAACTTTTATTCTTTTTTCCGTCAATTCTCTGGTCTTCTGATTCTGGCAATTCTGGCTGTAATTTAATAATTTAATTTTATGTTCTGATTTGAAAGGCCGCACCATTCCAAGTAATCCAAGCAATAATAGTCGAGAAAAAAAGCTACTCATTTCTTCCCCACAGCGTACATACAGAATCGCGGAATTTAGTCAGTTTTTTAGTTTTTTTAGTGGAAGAGATGCATTCTTTATTTCTTTTTTGGTGAGTAAGTAGGCTTTTTTTTTTAATTAAACTAAACTAAATATTCAATTATAAAAACAATCATTTAATTGGCCCAAAACCACAACAGAAACGTAGTTTACCTTTGAAGACAGCATATATATTGTACAGATAGGTATATAATTATTCTAACCATTTTTAAAGTGTTGATTTCTAGTTTTAACCTTCTTTGAAAATGTTAATTTCTAGTTTTAACATTTTTTGAAAGTGTTGATTTCTGGTTTTAACATTTTTTGAGTGTTGATTTCTAGTTTTGACCTTTTTTAAAAGTGTTGATTTCTAGTTTTAACATTTTTTGAAAGTGTTGATTTCTAGTTTTGACACTTTTTGAAAGTGTTAAATTCTAGTTGTAACCTTCTTTGAAAATATTAAATTCTAATTTTAACGTTCTTTGAAAATGTTAAATGTATAAATTAATTTTTACATGCGACTATACAAAGCTATGTTCATGATCATGAATGGAGTAGTATAGGTATTTGGTGTTTCTTAAGTAAAATCTTTCAGGTCTACAATTTATTACTTCAAGAAATGAAATAGTTCCGCTGTGTATAACAGTATAACAAAAAAATGAAACTTGGGTAGTATTTACTTAAATTAAGGGCTCTATTAAAATTCTGGGAGGGATGGCCTATTACCGAAAAGACTGTATGGGTTTTCCATGACATAGGCTAGAGGGAAATTCATGTGGGGACCGATATTTGAGATATGATCAGGTGCCTTAGGCGGTTCAGAAGTCGATGCAAAGGAAGCATTATTACTCATAGTCATAGCAGCACTGCTTCCGGCTCCGGTAGACGAAGACGGCTCTTTAGTTATAGTTGACGATGACTCATTTTTTGTGAAATTATTGGGGTCAAGGAAGACGGATTGATGAGGAACCCTCGGAGGCATCCCAGGCTTACACGATTTCCCTTTTCGAAGATGCTGTCCCAAATAATCCTTCGTCTTGAAGCGCTTCCCACAGACCTCGCATGGGAAGGCAAGGGAATCGTCGTGTGTCCCTTGATGTCTTTTCACTGCTAGAAGCTAAAGAATACAAATTGGTGCGATTATTACAAGTTGATTTTTAAAAAAAATAAAACAATTTACGATTTTTTTTTGTTATTTTAAACTTTACATTGTCATAACTCTTCCCACAAATGGTGCAAACGTGGATTTCCTTTGGTAAAACATGCCGCTTCTCATGAGCACTTAAACTTGATCGGACTTTAAATGTTTGGCCACAAATGGAGCAAACGTGCCGTTGACCTTCTGTATGAACGACCTTGTAGTGTTTACTCAAGTGGTCCTGACGACGAAAGGTTTTGGGACACTTCTCACATTTAAAGGGACGATCTTGATTGATGTGATTTTGACGGTGGACTTGAAGTTGAGCATTACTGCAACAAAAACACCAATACAGAAATTAATTGTGTTATGGCTGTATTACACGAGCGTAGTTCATTATTTTTTTTAATTATTCACTGAACTTACCCCTTAAATCTCTGCCCACACACCTCACAGATAAAGCATTTTAATTTATTTTCTCTCTCCATGATTAAAAATTCTCTTTCCCCTTCAGGAAGGAGACTGTAGTCGCACTTATGCTTTCTTAAAATAAAATCTTGAGTGAATCCTTTCCCGCACTCGTTGCACTTGAAAGGCTTTTGACCTTCATGAACCGTTCTTTTGTGATTATTGAGTAAAGTCGGATATAGAAAGAATTTCCCACAAATGTCACAGTTTCGACTTGGATCGTTTCTCTTCTCTTCGCTCATACCCGCTAGTCTACTGGCCATCGTTCGCTTCCTATTGTCCTTTTTCCCTTTTTCGGAAGCTCTGTTTCGGATCCTCGGCTTTTTTACTTTGGGTTTCTTGGAGGATTTGTCTTTAGACCTTTTCGCTTTGGCATCTTTCTTGGCCTTGGCTCTTTTGTGAACTCCTCTCACAAATGATCTGAAATCTTTGTGCTTGCTAGGCTCAGATTCTTCAGAGCTTTCCTTGAGCTGTACAGAGCGTCCTCGAAGTCTCCGGGTGATTCGAGGCTTCGTAGGGTCACCATTACTATCTTCTCCAGTGTTAGGAATGCTTTCTACACCTTGACAAAATATTTATTTCTTAGCTGTAGTCTGCAGTTGATTTATACAATTATTATTATATAATAAAAAACAATTCCAAATATTTTACCATCAAGAAAGTCCGAAGCTGACTCTTGGAGATTTTGGAAGGCTTCGGAAGATTCCTTAGATTTATCCCCAGCTGTTTCACCGATTACACTAAGAATTTCAAAATCATCATCTGTCAGATTTCCGGGCCTCTCCGGCTCTGTCAACTCATCAAATGTATTATTATCATCTTGATCCGAGCTGTAGCTGTACTGGACCTTGGTGCGTTTGTTAGAATTGGAAGTGGAATTGGAATTTCGTTTCTTCTTTGGCTTCCTCTTCGGAGATACCCGCTCTTGATAATGATAATCATTATTACCCTCAGTTTCGGAGCCGGTCAAACACAGGTCATAGCGCTTGGGGGATGCTTTTCGGCGTCGGTGCCGTTGTTTTCTACTCTTTGATGAATTGAAATTGTCGAAATTACTTCCTTTTTCACTAGTTGAGTCATTCAGTTCGATGGTAACATCATCATCATCCCGGTAGACACACATGGGGAGGATGGGCTCTTGATCTTTCCCGATTTTCTGGAGCGTCTTCCAAATCTTCCCTTGTTGCTGAAGTAACTCGGTGAAGGTCAAATAAAGGGGATACAATTCTGATAGAGCTGAGTCACACTTTTTGCACATTTGGAATTCTTGGGTCTCCATCTCAAAAACTGTGTGCTCGTCTCGGGTGATGTAAGGGTATTCGAAAATTGTGGCCAGGATGTGAATGTCTGCTATTGATTGTGATTGTGAGGGACAAGTTTTAGACCCGTTTTCCCCGGATGGGGGCTCACTATTTGAATCCTCACGTTTAACTTCAATGTCAGGGTCAACGTCCAGGTCGGCAGTGGTTCGTTCTTTAGCATTTTGTTGATCATTTTGCTGTTGTTCTTCGATCCGCATCGCACAGCAGCTGCACCAACTGTCACTGCTCTCACAGTCCCCATCGGCATCGGCATCGGTGTCGTATGCCATCGCAAATGACTAATTACTGTAAAAAAGGGCAAAAAATTTAAGTTACAACTTTACACAAATCGTCTAATTAAATTTTACAATGTAATGTTAAGCCACAGTTGACAGTAGTAGTTGTTAGTACAAAATAATTAACCGTAAATAACAGAACAGATGACAGGAACACTCTTTTTTAGGAACCTTTTCCTCGACACGTTATTTTACTTACCAGAAGGCGACTAATTGCGATATTTACTGTGTGAAGCGATAAAACGTAAAAATATTGTTTGAAGTTTGTGTTAGTTAAATAATGAGTCAAAATTAATGAGTCCCTTGCTTCCAAAACTTCCTTTTTAATCGAATTAACATTTAATTTATTTTATAAGTTGGGAAGGTTTCGAACGCCGCGGGATTTCTAGCAAGAGTGTATAGGCAAGGTCCTAGTTGCTGTATGAAGCTACTCACAACTTTTTTTTTAATATGTAGGTAGTATGTAGTGTAGTACCTAATTATTTTAGTTGAAAGTTTATTTTTATTAGTTTACTTATTTAATTTAAAAAGACTTTCAGCTATGCTATTTCACAACTTACTAGTGTATTTCCCAGTAATTCTTAATTTTTAATTTTTGCATTTCAAACCTCTTTTTAGAATGTTGTAAAAAATTACCGCTAGTCAAAGACCCTGCATGAAGCACTCTGGCTCTGGTAGTTTGTGCTTTAGTGCTTATTGTTAGTCTTATTCATGCTTTAATAGCTTTAAACTTCTCTAATAATTATTGGAAATACATTTAATTTGTAAGTAATTAATTAATAAATATAACGAAAAATTTAAATCGGCTCTACATATCTTGGAGGAAGACGTGTGGTGGGGGGCGTAAGCCCAGCGTTTTCCACAGTGTACCCCAACTTAACTTTGTCGCTCTGTTTACAAGTGTAAATTTAGTTTTAAAAATGTGTAAAACTGTCATTTACACTTTTCAAAAACGAGTGAAACTGGCATCTTCGCTGTTTAAGAATGTGTAAAAGTGGCATTTGCACTTTTCAAAAATGTGTAAAACTAGCATTTTTACACTTTTCAAAAATGTGTAAAACTGGCATTTGCACTTTTCAAAAATGTGTAAAACTAGCATTTTTACACTTTTCAAAAATGCGTAAAACTGGCATTTGCACTTTTCAAAAATGTGTAAAACTGGCATTTGCACTTTTTAAAAATGTGTAAAACTGGCATTTTTACACTTTTCAAGAATGTGTAAAACCTGCATTTACACTTTTTATAAACCCAGGTAAAAAAAGTTGATTGCATATTATTACATCGAATAGAAAAATGAAGGGAAATAATGCTTTTACTTCTTAACTTAAGTGAGTATCAAACTTACATTTAGTAAGGAATTTTCTTGTGTGCAATAATCAATAATCTAAAAGGGCAACTTTCTGTTTTAACGGAAATCTAACCTACAGAAACAATCTTTGTTTAGACAGACGACAGAGATGTACATATGTAGTTTAGGCAGTTCCCTGATTCTTGTGCAAAACTATGTGCTTTCTTCTGCATACATACATACTTCTTCCAACACACATACATACATACTTCTTCCAACACACATACATACATACTTCAACATACACAGACAGTCAGACAGATAATGCGTAAACTTTAACTTTCTTCAAATCTAACCTTGTAAGACTGTCAGTACTGTTACGGACGATATTGGTATTTGTCAAAGGTTGTTCTACGTGACTGCACTCAAACAACTCCCAGACATTTCATTTCCTTTGCATTTCAATTTTTTTTTCTTTTTATAGATCACATCCTTTACAGTCATACATAAGTAATCATTGCCAATAGTTCAATAGTTGCATTTAACCCGTTACGTAACACATTATTAGCTAGGTTTGGCTTTATTTTTATGTAAATGTGCATTTCTTTCTTTTGTATGTTGAATGGTCGACGGAACAGAGCAGGACATGTCAAATGTCATTGACAAGCACCAACGCACTGCTGCCTCTACTAACTTATTTAATTTTATTCAGTTTAATCAGATTTATTCCGTCCGTCTGTTTGTCTGTTCAATTGATTTAGTTGTTATTTTTAATCAATTAGAGCTGTGTAATTCAATACCATTTTTTTACATTTTTTTTTATCGATGCATTAAATTCATGCATAAAATTATATAAGATAAAGCGATCTTTATTATCATTATGTTCTGTCATTCGCTCTTGTTGCTAGTTTACCTTCACAAGATGCGGCACGGTCTCTTGGTTACGGGGATCACGGTTAATGGCAAATAGCAAACGAAAATATCATTAATATCAATTCCAATACGATACCAATAATCAATAATAATGCACATGATTCCAATACTATTAATAGGTAATTATTGTGAGGTGTGAAACTGATGGTTGTGCTATTTTTTTCACGTAATCTTTATGACCAAATTGTTTGTTAGGTATCCATACCTGTCAAATTTGGTTTTGCATAATATTCCTTAAGCAAGCATGCTATTTTCTTTGTTGCAAAAATCATGTATGTATTATAGATTGCAAAACAGAAAGCCCCGGGCCCGGAAGCATGTACCTACGCATAATTGACTAGAAGGCAAGGCGGTGGGCAAAAATATGTGAAGAATTCTACAATATAAAAGGTGGAATGTTTTGCTATTTTTTATCACATTCGAGTTTCATTCGCCAACCGAAGAACTAAAAAAAAACAGTAAAACACTTAAAACACCTAAGAAGTCCATCCATCTTCAATCTTCGTATGTACTTTGTTCTCAAAAATGGCCTTTTTATCAACGAGACTGGTAAATCTTAACCCTTTTTTGTAGCTTTTATTACACAGAATTTATTTAAATGTGTATAATTTTTCTTTTCAATTCAGCCATTCGGTTTTTTTATTTTGTGAAATAACTTTCGATGGGATTTTCAGTACTGCGCCCTCACAATCGCCGTTATTGTGGCGGCCTTCGTGATGATGGAAACTAAAGCCGGTGGCTATGGGCATTACGGTGGTGGTGGCTTTGGCGGAGGCGGGTTCGGCGGGGGCTTTGGAGGAGGTTTTGGAGGCGGGTTCGGAAGAGGAGGTTTTGGCTTTGGCGGTCTTGGAGGGCGCTACAGATTTGGGGGAGGCGGGTTTGGCGGCGGTGGATTCGGAGGTGGATTTGGAAGAGGTCATTATGGCGGGTATGGATATGGAAAGAAATAAAACTCGAAAGTCAACTAACAAGAAGCATTGACAGAATAACTGAATTTATGTGAAACAAAATTTAATTTAATTTCAATAATTCATTATCTGTACTTTATTTAAATTAATTTAAAACGTTTATTCTCGTGTACTGCTACTACGTATGTACGTATTAGCTTTTATAATAAAATAATTATTAACTTTATTATATAAATGTCTCTTTCATTTCCATGTTTGCCCAATGTTGCAAATTATGGGGCTTCAGGGCCAATTTGCCGTAATATGCGGATTATGAATATGAATGGAAGGATGAGTTAAGATCATCGTAGCTTTTTATGCTTTGGACTTTGACTGCATTTATTTTTATTAACAACATCAACTCGATGGACATTAAACAATAGTACGCATAATTACATAACTTCAGCTCATCATTCATTACACATTATGCACAACTATGACTTAAAATACAGCAGATCTTTCAAAGAATAATTATTTCGAAGTCGTATCATAACAACAATCAATAAAATTGGATAATACAAATACAATGCACAATGTTTCTGTCAACAATCTTACACAGTTGTAGCTACGATTACGATTACACATGTATTTCTGTAATCTTATATTAATTTACCTACTTATCTATCATACATACTACGGAATAAATAAATAAGTTTGAAAATTTGAAAAACTTGGTATTATCAGTCAACGATTATCAAGAATAAGAATCGTAGCGAAGATATTACAATAATATGATTATGTGTATACATAGTATCATAATAATAATAATTTATTACGCAAGGATACTAAATGCTACATTACATGACGCGCATGGACGCATGCTTAGTAAAATCAGTACATTATTTTATTATAAAAGTAAGTCACTTCCGTCTTCTCTACCGTCTGTACTCTTTATACCTTTCAGTAAATATCCGTTCAATAAATGTAATTACACATTGCAATCCATCCTATCCTTTATAACGCTTGATTAATTTGCACATGTCCAAAATAAACATCCTGGTTCAATACACTAATCAATCGGAAAGAATAATAATAAACAATGCACTTGGTACGATACGATACGGTACGGTACACTTGAGGTAATTATTATATGTAATTTTAAAACAAAGTCAGCTTCTTGTTTCGTCCATCCGTACTAATTAAATAATATTGTATTACACTAAAATAAAACTATTCATCACTTCATTGTTCATGCGTAAAAACTACTTCCTCAAATACTTTGATATAATTTAAAATGTAATAATATTATTATTGATATCCAACGACGATCCGATTTCATACATTTCGCTTTCGCTTTTTTGCTTCTGTCTGCTTTTGTCTTAATAAATTTAAATACTGCACAACTGTGTACTGTCTTTTTTCAGTTTTTAAATAAAATTGCACGGAAGTTTTCTCCAGTTGCTGGTGAGACTCAAAACTCAAGATTCACGATGAGATTCTGACTCGGCTACAGTCACTACGTTCCCATTCTGACGATCAGAGGGTGAATTTGAATCTGAAGCACTCAACGAAGATGTAGTAGCACTATAAACGTTCTGATTGTCATGAGATGGTGACGAGATTTGATTATTATTGTTATTATTACTAGTAGTATTATTATGATAGGAGTGAACTGACGCGATAGCATAGTTATTATTAGAATTGCTATTTGAATGCCCACCAGTCGGGGGGTAGCTGGATTGATTAGAGATACTACTTGGGGTTGGAGTGGGGGGCGCACGACGGGGGGATGGAGTATATTCTCTCGTGTAGGGAGGCGGGGCTCCCATCGCACTGTTAATATTTAAATTATTTCCTCCTCCTCCAACTTTGACACTATTGAGATTCGAATTAAGAATCGGGTTGGCACTCTCTGAAGCATCCACCACAACGACCACTCCGTCGGGTCGGAAGGACGGAGCTGCCCGGTAGGGACTTTGATTGCTCTCTGCTAAGCTAGTGCTCATTGTGGATGCATTTGTGGGGGTAGAGCCTACAAATACGGTTATTCCAGAGGCCTGACCCCCCTGGCTTTGACCTTGACCAGAGATATCACCCTCAGTAGAGGCTCCGGCAGTCGCCACCATCGTCTGACGAGCACCGGCACTGGCACTGGCACTCGCACTGCCCTGTCCTTGATTTTGATTTGATGACTGACTGTGTGTCTGTACTACACTGAGACTCGAACTCGTCTGAGTATTTTGATCTTGAATTTGATTTTGATTCTGATGATGCAAATGACTAGGAATCATTGAGGGATGTGCACAGGAGAAATAAGTGTCACTACCACTGGTCCCCGTGGTGCTACTAGTCGAATTTGAGTTGGAATTTTGAATGGCACTCTTATCCGTAGGAGCCGCCGTCGCTGCGAAAAGATCATTTGGTCTTAATTTGATAGCTTCGTCATATGGAGGGGGTTCCCCGGCCACGGCCATTTCATAATCTGGGGGCTTCGTGGGACGATACTCTTCGTGCATGTGTGGGACGTACATGGGCACCGAGACATTAATCACATGGACATCTCCATTCTGATGATGACGGCCCACGTTTCTGTCATCCTGCAATTCAGAAAGTAATTCAAAATTTCATTAGTGATTTTGCTAACGCAACGCTTTAAATTACGCAATTATTAATTCATAAATACTGGGACTGCTATTACGTATACAATCAGAATCACCAATCACAATCCCCTACGACGTAATCCAAAAAATTATAAAACACTACACGCGCGTATTAAGCCACACTATTATTTAAATACCCCTGAATTTTAGATAAGATTGAATACTGTAAACTATCGCACCGAAAGAGGCCTGAAAGACTGGGAAATACTGGTGACACAGGTGTGGTTTCTTTACTCGCTATTCCCCACCTCTTCCAGAATTATTTAATTTATTTACCTAAGTACACGTGGAAGCGTGCGTCGGTTCATAAAATGTTAAAATAAAATAAGTAAATAAAATAAGGCAAAATAAATAAAAAGCAATCTAGTTTAATTTAGAATTCAAAAACCATTTATTGAGTATGTACATACCAGCTAAGAACTGGCGATAAAGAACGTGACCACTAATCTACACAAAAATTCTATTTTTGACCACTACCAGTGTAAACTTGACACACGAGCCAGCTCGAGCTCTCTTGTCAGCTAACATGGGATTCCCTCATTAATAGCAGGCTCGCTCTCTATCTATCTGTAATCGTATCCGCCTAATCTTTCTACGAAGTAATGACGACACTGGTAGGTATACCAATTAGCGACCAAACCCAAATGAAGATAATAAATGACTAATGAAAGACGCGATTCTAATCAGTAATCAGCGCGAAAATAGAATAATTTCTAGTCCTACATTACACATACTATATTTTCACAAACAAGTAATTACGTCCTCCTTACATGACACAGCCTCTGTCCCGATTTCCCCTGTCACCTTAATTAGGTAGGTAAGCTCAAAGTAATTTAGATTTCAGATTTGCTTGTATCTATGAGATTAAGACGAACAAACAGGGAATACTATAGCAATCGTACAATAATCGACAATTCACAATCACAATCGACGACCTACGGAAGTGCTTTGAAGTATACACGATTTTTTTTATCTGCTACAGGAAACTGGAGTAGTGGTAACAATAATTAGAACACTATCTTCTTGAAGTAATTAGTAATTTACTATTCCATTCCAGCCTCACTTCATTCATGGAGGGAATGAAAACGGTGCATCCACATCTTAAAAAATAACAGAATTCTTGTAACGTACAAAAAATGCGTCATTTAAGACATTCATTCTAATTAGGTGTAAGAACCACACCCGCCAGGTGAAGCATGTTTGTCAACAGTAGTAATTTCCATTTCTGTTTTTGCAAAACTTCTGTTTTAAATGAGCTTTATAGCAGGTAGTACCACAACTATAGTCTATAGTGTTGCCTTTTTCGATGCAGAACACACAATTAAGAAACGCATTAAAATCACACGATTTGTAGGCAGGCAATCGCCAAAGTTATAAAATAATCAATGGATCATGAAAGCCGAACGCAAAAAAAACTATTTATGGACAATGTTAAATGTCAAGAGGCAAAAAAAACCTTGCTTGTGTTTTAGCAAACTACAAAAAATACTTAACTTTTATCTAAACTAGTTAAGCACGCCATCAGACGATCAGACGATTCCAAAAATTCTAGTATGCAATGGTAAAAATTATAGACTAAATATGTATACGGAGGGCAACTCTACCAATACCGCTATATATATATATCTAGTATATAGGTACATTTATTGACTACCGTAAATCCTCTAATAGAACGCCCGCGTACTATTCCATTCAGCCCCTCGGACCCCCGCGTACAATTAGAGACC
>JAQFZC010003597.1:0-18338 GCA_034695205.1 Dicyrtoma fusca | reverse complement strand
TTCATGGGTGCGGATGAGGCAACCATAAAAGCAGTCGATGGGATGATGCCCGACCAAGAAAAGCATGACTCATTCTTAGACATCCACACGGTAGAGCATTTATTCCTTGTTTATTTCTCTGCGAATGACCTTACCTTTCTTATCTTACATAAGCTGTATAGGTACATACGAAAGCTGAGCATAATTATGCAATTTAATGAATAATTGTTTCAGCTGTCTGGCATTGTTCTGACATCCAAAAAAAGATTTCAGTTCAATTTGGAGCTCATGCCGTACTCTAATATGCCATCTTTAGCCAACTTACCCAAAGTGACACTGCCCATCTTCTGGATGGACGAGGTTTGTTACAGTTTACATTAATTCTTTAGTACATGTACATAGGTACGTACAATTGGTTTTTACCTTGCATTGCAGCGTAAAGGCTATTATGGCAGTGAATGAATTAAAAAAATAATTTGATATTTGGATGTAGACAATGGACGCTCATCATAGTGACGTGATGATGTTGAATA
Organism: Dicyrtoma fusca; assembly: GCA_034695205.1. NCBI lineage: Eukaryota > Metazoa > Arthropoda > Collembola > Symphypleona > Dicyrtomidae > Dicyrtoma > Dicyrtoma fusca. Next base: position 17,826 of record JAQFZC010003597.1, on the reverse strand, counting down.
TAATAAAAGCGATAGAGGAACTGTGGGCGAACATCCGATGGGGCTTGTTGGGCATCTCTGGAGTGCTGGTTTTCATTGGCGTTGCCACTGCTCTCACACGCAGGAGCTCCATTAAAGTGGAACGAGTTACACTCATCCAATAAATCTCTGAATCTAAATCGTAAATATAATGCACATATGACATAAAGTAAATCAATGCAATTAGTGCATGAAAATAAGGTAAGTGCATAATATAAAGCGTATACACGACTACGAATACTGGATTGGGGAGATAATGGTGAAAGTGCCCTGGTAGGCATTCAGCTCCATAACGCTTTGGAAATGGACGAATTGGAGAACCAGACACGAACGGAGGTACGTTGTATGTAATTAATTTCTAAGCTCTGACTAGTGAGTATATCAATAGTGTCTATAATACTCAATAATAATTCTCACATTTACATATATCATGTAATAAATAAGTATAAATAATGTGTGTAGATCAAGAGCCAAACGTATTTGTTAAAATCTATTAAAAATAATACTCATTGTTATAAAGTTATGAACTGCTTAGGCTAGTAGCATTATGGTATACTGGTAGGTAAGAAGCAGTCATACATATATGAAAACGAAGTACCTAATATATAAATTTAACATTTATATAAAATACACCTGCATTGCTGCAAAAATTAAATCATCGTCGTGTGTATATTCTATATGCATAGTAGGTATTGTGTTACGTAGCGGACTTGATGTAACGCTGTCCGAGTTGTGCAGATACGTACAAAAATTGTAAATATTACAGGTAATTTGTTCGTATAATTACCTTCGACAATTTTGTGTTGCAACGTGTAGCATGTTATACTACTGTATCTAGGTGTATTAGCTTGTATGTAATAATAATGTAATTGTACAGTTAAACTGTAGCAATCACAGATCAAGTAGACGTAGGTACTTGTACTTTAATGTTACGACTTTGTACACTATGTAATGTTAGTGCATGTTATTTAGTTTGTGTTCTTGTTGAAAATGCTTGATTTATAATTTGATTTAATCACAGAGTTCATGTGTGCATTCAGCTACATGTTACAGATACTGACATTTTGTTGTACTACTTTTTAATCACATTGTTGATACATTGTAAATGTCAATCTGCAGTACTTTTTAAGTTTCCGCATAGATGTGAGACATTTGAGGTAATTAATCTGTGATGTTAGGATGCGGTGTGGTGGTTCCCTGCATTGAACTTATGTATGTGGGACGAACTAATTTCCGTATTCCGAAACAATGTGTTTGTATTTTTATGTAAATACCAAATCTGGGGGATAATTCGTAGTATAGTTGATAGTAAGATGTACTTACGTCGTATAGCACTCCCATTTAATGGGAATTTTATGGATTTCAAGTCTGTTTAGTGTCTAAGTAAAATATATACGGATAAAGTACTTTATAAAGGCAGAAACAAAGTGATGTAAAGACACTGTAAAAATTAAATAGAAATAATATAATATGCCAAATACGAAAACTGTAATAGTAAGGTAATTATAACGTCTTATACAATTCTTCAAGTTAAGTGATAAACCTAGCTTCTATGTGTTAATATGTAATATGTTTGTTATATGATGCACAAGTAGGTAAGTACATAGCTATTGCATCATATCACCCTCCGTCACTATCTGTACTGCACGGGTAACTACAGATGAAATATCAAAGAGCGAATAGTACTGGTACATATACTGAGAAATGGCCAAGGTAGCAATTTTGTTTTCTGAAAAAGTGATGTTGTACTGAACTTTGTTTTTAACAAGGTTCTTTGATTGTGTAGTTTGTGATGTGGCGATACGTTGTACGTATACATTGCATTACAGAACTGGAGGAAACAAGATATTTAGCAAAACAGAAAAATATAATTCAATACTCATTGAATGTTTCTCATGAACAGCTAAATTGTAGTATAGTATTAATTCTTAATTCTCAAAACTACTACTTACTGAAATCACAAAATTGTAATATGTACCTGATAACCATCACTAGTATCATATTCAAATATCTAGTTGTTGTGGATAGACTTAAAGGCCAAAGGCTCAATGACAGTTTTGAAGCTTCGATCCGGCAAATTTTTATTTTACTTTCCTTTAGGATACAAAACTATACAAATTCTTTAACGAATGTATAAGCAATATTAAATAATAGTCCTGACTGCAAAAGTATGTAGGTACTGGGACCATCAAAAACTCACGTTCAACTACTCGTCGTCCTTTGTTCCCATAAAAGATGCTCGCTTAACTGCGTTTTCATTCTATTTAAAAGTGCATATTATATTTTTAATTTATGTTTGTGAATGTACTAATTAATTATTTTAAATTACTTTTAATTGAATTTCTACGACTTTTTTTTTTCTAAAATCTCTTGAGCATCGTAAAACTGAACCTCATTTAATCCTTACATACTTTAATTGTTTTAATGTGTGTTTCTTTCACAATCAAATTCCTGAAATCCTGAAGAAGGTTAAATAAATGCGGAAATGTACAAAATTACACCAAATTTAATATATCCACCTTTTTCTGTTTATTTCTGCATGGTTTTGCACAATAATGGAAGTTATGTTTTATTGCAATTTTAAAATAATCTCAACGAGCTCCCTAATTTTGGGCATAATTTGATGTGCAAATGAATAATAAATTATTCAAATTAAAGACATTTTGACATGAGTGAATCATTCCATATTCCACTAGGTTTCAAAACATGAGAAATGTCAAACTTTTAAAGAAGCCTCAGCCATGCTAGTTAAGGGGCCTGATGAATGGGGTCCCTCAAGATATGTAAAATGTAATAAATTACGATGTACGAATAGTTTCGGGTTCGAAGTGCTGCTGGAAGAAATCTGGACGTAGATTCTCTTGAGAGAAGATTTCTCTTAAACTAGGTACAATAAAATTATTAGTTTACTAAATCGACGGGGAAAGGTTTGTTGTTTGTTCCATAAGCAAGTACATGCCTCCATCTCCGTGTGCTATCCCCTTAATGTACTTAAAAATTCAAAATCGATGTATGAACTGAAAATCATAATTTATTGTCAAAACTATTAATCTGAAATATAAAACTTGGCAACCCACGGTATCACAACACAACATAATAGTAATGTAATGAGAAAAAAGAAGTATTCCATTATTGTAACGATTTGTTGCGATTTATTTTTACAAACGATTTGTTAAAAAAACGAACCATCAATGCCCTTTTATTTTCAATAAGCATGGTTGTAGTAGTTATTCTTATTTTGATATCTTTCGATTTGTAGTTTTTAGAAAAAAAGACTTTTCGTATCAAATATGACTCGTCCTTGTTCAGGGTTTAAAGTCATACCGTCATATGTAAAGAATCCGTTATACAAGTATGATCCGAACCATTCCTTCTACAATGTATTCCTCACCAATAAAAGTCCTTTCACTAATTATTGCCGGTTGATTTCAGTCTGACAAGAGTTTCAGAGAAATTCAACCGGCGTAGACTATCCTCAGCAATTTGTATGTACAGCTGCTACGCCCGAAGATTTCGTAATGCTCATGGTGGTAAATATTTCAGCACATGTCGGGTGAATGCCTGTTAGCGCATCAAGATCTGATTTTCTTGCCCCCAAGCGTAGAGAAAGGGCAAATCCTTGGCATACTTCACCGGCATTTGGACCTAAGGGATAAAATATCTGGTTAGATTAACTGCCTGATTTTGTAGATGAAATAGATATACCTACGTGCATTTTATATTCTACATAATTCATCTACTAAGAATTATTAATGGTTGTTTTGCTTTACCGAAATAATGAAATCCTACTATTCGTTCCTTGTCTGATTTTAAACAAACTATTTTGACGTAGCTTTCACCATCAGGTTTTTGTGGTAGTGCATTCTCAAGTGGCTCAAATGTAGTATGATAAATTTCAACATTTCCTCTATTAAACGTTTCAATTGCCTCCTCTTCAGTCATTCCAACGCAGCTATATTCCATCGTGGTATAGATCGTGGTGGGTATTCTTGTGTAGTCCATAAGGATTTTCGAATTCCCGTATAATCTTCTTGCCAAAAGCAGTCCAGCTTTGGATGTGGGTGGCGTCAGTTCCGGTCTCGTGTCTGCCACGTCCCCAATGGCATAAATATGTTTAACATTGGTTTGATCAAATTTATTCGTGATTATCCGCTTATTCTCTGAGTTGATGTTCACACCAGCACTGTCCAAGTTGAGGCCTGGGGTGCATGGATCTCGACCCACGGCCACCAAAACCGTGTTGTATGTCTTTTCCAGTTTCAGGTTCATCCTCTTGGCCGTGACCTGTAGTGTAGGTGGCGTGCCGACTTGAGTCCTTTTAATTTCTATAGGCTCGTAGCCATAGAGGAATTTGACTCCATGTTGTTCCATATTAGCGACAAGTTTATCGACCACTTGCCGATCAAAGCCTCGAAGAACAATGGACCGGACCATTATGGTAACTTGAATGCCAAAAGCAACCAAAAATGAAGCGCACTCCAAAGCTACATAGCCAGCACCCACGATCAGAACGGCTCCTGGATTGTATTTCAGGGAAAATATATCATCGGAAGTAATGGTGAACTCATCCCTTTTGCCACCCGGGATATTGAGGTAGCGTGGACGGCCACCGACAGCAATCACAATTTGATTTGCAGTCCTTTTAGTACTTTCTCCGTCAATATTTGTACACTGAAGGGTATGGCTGTCCACAAACGTTGCGAATTCATGGTGATACTTTACTTTTGACTGAAATAGAGAAACTTTATACTCCCAGTTTAATGTATGTATGTGTCCCTGAACACTTGCCACTAAATCGCTCCAAGCCAGTTCTGGTGGATTGGAACTCATGTTCCACCCATAAGTGGCGGCGTCCGTCAATGTGTATCCAGTCAATGCGGCGGTGTGAAATAATTTCTTTGGGATGCAGCCCACGTTGACGCAGGTTCCTCCAAGTCCCCATTTGGTTCCCATGCCGGACGGAACGACAAAATCAAACAAGGCCACTTTAGCCCCTAATTTTGATGCCTCTTTAGCAACTTGTAATCCACCAGAGCCGCCGCCCACGACTAGCAAATCGTACTCATAGTCGTGAGCCTCCTTTCCTCCTTTTCCGCATTTGCCCACTGTTATTCCCATTTTACTGGGACAGCGACATTTATTTTTTGATGGTAGGAATTAGTATTCCATCAATAATTTCAAAATATAATAATATTAATATAGCTGTCTTGAGCACGTACAAATAAGTGGTGGGCTTCTCATTACTGAAAATAATAAATTACTGGCGTTTGTACAACATGAATTTTGTAAATGGAAAAGATTTTTTGTGCGTAATAACTCATATTTCGAGCCTCATTTTTATAAAAGATATTCTAGAGATTCTATGAAGTGAAATAAGCTCGAAATACGAATGTTAAGTTATTACGTACAAGCAACCGTTTGATTTACAAAAATCATATCGTACATGTTTATCATGTACTGTCACAATGTTTATTTATATCCCGTCCGTTGAATATAAAAGTGTGCTTTTCATCATCCGTTTTCCAGTACCCCAAGCAATTAGTTGCATTTTTGTTTTTACACTGTAGTTGTACTTATATTACACACATAAACTTTTTGTTAAACAAATTCTGATTCGTATACTGAGTCCGTTGGGCCATCCTCGATGGAAGACAGTGATGACTTTGTTTTAATTGTTAAAAAAGCTCGTCTTTCTCTGTTTCGAATCACAACTGTGTTAATAATTTATTATTATTAACATTGCATAGAATTTTTCATAGATATCCGATGTTTGTGGGAGGCCTTCCAGTAATGTTTGCAGACCTCAAAAAAAAATAATCTCGTGAAAAGGATTTCGCGATATTGCAACTTTGTAGCTTATTCGAGTGTTAAGTCTCAAAATACATATCAGAATAAGTATACATGTCACGTAAAATACAAACGAATAGCTCATTCCGCAATTTACGTATGTAACTTACGTAGAACCTGAACATCTTAAAACTGACTAATACATTCATTAGCGAGCCAATTTCCTATTAGGAAGTGACTACATACATAATCTATTAGTTTATTACTGACAACCAACACACTGGGGGTTTTGTTTTAGTATCTTTTGTAAGATACTAATATCCTAGTATATCCCCTATATAATATGTAAGCCTGGAGCCTCAACCGATCTACCTCCATAAGGTTTTTTTAACTGCCAGTGAGCATTTATAAAGTGTTTTACAAGTTTTTCTGCTCACAGTTCACACATCAGTTGTGCCATTCAGAAGAGGCTCATTCATAAAGTATTAAAATACAGTATGTACTATGTACATAAGATACTGCATATATACTATGTCGAAAAAACGACAGCAGTGTATCGGGGAATTATCGTGCCAGATCCTAATTATATTTAACGGATTATGATTTGCATTGACCTTGACCTGTAGTTCAGTAGTCAGTCACTCAGTCAAACTCATTTAACATTTATTTCAATGAAATACGGTTACCTTCCAGCTAATAACAAAACTGTTTGCAACAATTAATATTTACTTAAGTTATCATTTTCATTCTCCTTCAATTTCTGTGAACTTTAATTAACGTGTTAATTAAGTCATCTTGGTTAGTGTGATTTTGGGATTTAGGTTGTACTGCACAATAATTTTAGTCTGTCAATTTAAAGTGAAGTAAACTTACTAGTTTGTGAACAGTTGACACCACTGGTAATATACTTATTGTTAGAGCTTTAAACTTGTGAATATAAACCCCTTGTCGTGAAAACCAGATTTTCCAGGCAATTATTTTCAGCTAGTTCCAATTAACGCGCCGTTAATTTTCTCGCAGATCGCTCGAGCTAAGACAACGAAATGCCATCAGGGCTGTCCATATATGACGTTTGCATGCGCACGCATTTTTCAGAATTTTTTCGACCCATCGAAACTTAGAGTGGGGCGGGCCCGACTCATTCTAACTAGTAAGTTTAACTAGTTTGCACTTTTTAACATTAGCATAAATGGAGACTCAACCCCTCAGTTGGTAACGTAATTAGTGTACGCCCCCTAATCGGAGATTTAAAATAAGTAGGTAACTGAATAAAATATTTTACTTTATTAGAAAACCAAACTGGGTGAAGGCTTCTAATTGTGATCGGCGTGTAACTGTGGTACCCTCAGTTTTCTTCCAATGTTAACGGCCAATCAAAATCGACAATATCTTCTAATTTTATAGTAAGTGTAACACCCGAGGAATGAAAACCAGATGCGTTCAATTTTGATTGACTTTTGACACTGGAGGAAAACAGGAGGTACCACAGTTACAAGCCTACGACAATTAGAAGCCTTCACCCCAGTGATTGAAATATAGATTGTGTAATTATTGTAATTTTAATTTGCAATCACTCGTAGGTGTAGTTAGTAGTTCTAGTGAATATTTTTTTCACAATCACTACTGGAATTGTGAAATCAAAAAACGCAATTCACTGTCACAATTCACCATTCACGGCATTCACAATTTTAAAGCTCTAGGCACTACATACTTCACCGTCGACTGTGAAAGGATAGAGTCGATAGAGAACCGAAAATAATAATGACAGAACTGCTACTACCAATTTCTAATTAAACCAGGTGACGCTAAGACTTTAAAGATGCAGATAAGTTAATCAGATTAGTTTTGAACTGCGTGTTTTAGTATCTGAATCCGAAAATCTGTGAACTGCATGTGAGATTTTTTCAGTGATAGGTTTGAAATGTTAATTTTTGCTGCAAATGTCAAATGTTTGTGGATCTTAATTTTGGCATTTGTTGTTATAGCGTATTATATTAAACACAGTCGACTGTCGACACTGTCAACAGTCGACAGTTAGCTACATAATCAAAAAGTTAATTCCGAGCTGGGGTATGTTTCATTTAAGGTTTTACTTGAATAAGTACGTCGTAATATGTAATAGTAAGAAGCAAGTGTTAGTGAGTTTTTCAAAGTATTTTTTTAGGTAACATTTCAAAATGCACAGCCTACAAAACTTACGATGTTGTCAGTTGTGCAACCAAAATCGAAAAAATTCATTATTTTTTTAGTGATCCCTTTAATTATAAGCTATTCAACTAATGAATTTAATTTGGTTTCACTGCATGGTACTACAAGGGTCAAAGCTCGCACTGGGGTAAGTTGATAATTTTAATTTGTATCATGGTTCATTGATCCCTTGAGTGACCTTTGCGCGAGGGGGTGATCGTGGAGGTAAAAGTAGAATGACAGACCATGACAGGGGTTCAGGGATCTAATTTTGTGTACTTTTTTGGAACCGTAATCGACGGATAGCCAGATATATGTCAATAGTTACATATCAGCTGTCGTCTTACTCATAACCATGATATAAACTAGGAAAGATTGATTCATTTAAAAAACAATGTGCTCTTAAATCATTAAAGGTTCTGCTCACAGTCTCCTGGAGTTCCATTTCGGTGGAAAAATCTTTTTTGAAACAGACTGTTAATATTTTTATTATGCTCCACATGGGGAAATAATATTGTATAATTACCGTATATTCTCGAGTAGAGCTCCTGGGGCTCTATTCCAAATTCCTGCATTGCCTTCCGTATAACACAATGCTATGTTATGGCAGAACCATGGAGGGGGGTCTTAGGGGTGGGGCTCTATTCGAGACCGGGGCTCTATTCGAGAATATACGGTATATAAATCTCTCCTGTTTCCACCCAAAGCAAAGCCTGCAAGTGTGCACAACAAAATGTGTGCTCTAATTAAACCCCGAGTTAAACTCTTTGGCCGAACTTACTAGTTAAAATACTAGATTGACCTTTGCCACGAGCGAAAGAGAAAGTGGCCACATTTAGGACATTGGCCATAGTTAGGCGCACTGGTCCTATATTTTTTCTACAGACCCACGGTAAAGTAGGTACTTACAATTCGTTTTTTAATAAGGCATATAACATGATTTGGCTGCGCTGCTCTGCCCATACAGGATTTGGGTGGAAATCAGGGGATTATATTTCCCCACGAAATGAAAAAAGGAACAATGTTAAAAAAAAAAAGATTTTCCACCAAAATGAAGCTACAGACAATTAAATAAAGTTGAATCGCGGCATATCGCGGACCTATTAATCATTTTAAGAGTAGAAATCAGAAATGGGTTGGTTTTGGTAGTATTGCGGTCTGACTAGTGAGTAGTGAGAGTTAATCGCGTAGGCTCCTCGTACGTTCGCTTTTAAGCCTTGCTTTGGTTGGAAGTTGGATTTGAGATAAAAATGTTGGGAGCAACTTTCTGTAATCCGCTGGCCAGTGGAAGAGGCAGAGAGTTTCTTTGACAGAATCACAAGATCTTTTAAGGCGCGGAGGACGAATAGTTCATCTGTTTCCTTTTTCCCTTTTCGCTCCGACATATCCGTCAATATGCTGACCAGGATTATATTTGTTTCGGTTTTTATTCAGTCGATTTCCGGATTGTACGAGGATGCACCGGGCATCGCCATGGACTACAAGATCCATGTGGACGCCGGTAAAGAGGATTGCTATTATCAGTACGTCTACCCTGGTGCGACGCTCTACGTCGGATTCCAGGTTCTTCGAGGTGGAGATGGACAAGCGGGCTTTGCCGTCCGTCATCCGAATGGTCAGATAGTTCATCCGTATGCTTGGAAAGCTCAATCCGATTATCAAGAGACGTCTGCTGTCGGGGGTTACTATGCTGTTTGTGTGGACAATCAATTCTCACGATTTGCAGCCAAGCTCGTCAACTTGTACATAACGACGTTTAGGTAGGTTGTAGGCTATGTATTTAGACCTGTAATAACTCTGTACTTAAGAATTATGTATCAGAGGAAATTGTGTACACTCTACCTCATCATAAAAAAGTGAGTCCATTTAGAATAGTTAAAAAACCATGGTTTATGATTATTAAGACCGAATCATAATGATGGGTAGTGTTCAAAGGATAGGGAACTGATGAATTTTTAATTATTACAAATGGACTTACTTTTTATCGTAAAAAATGGGTTTCAAATGGTTTTTGGTAGAGTGTACTTGCCTATTGACTATTCTACTTAAAAAATGATTGAACATTCACTTTTCATTCAATAATTTGTTCTCTTGTTACCAGATATGACGAATGGGAAAAATATACGAAGGAGCTAGAATCTATGGATATAAGTGTGACAAATTTTACTACAATGATAGCTGGTAAGCTGATAGAATCGCCAATCCCGTAAAGATATTTCTGATCAATTTAACCGCCATCAATTTTATGCATTGTTGTGTATCTTCTGAGGGATTTGAATATTTCTTTTTAGGTGTTGATCAAAGAATTGGACAAGTACTTCAGTATCTGCATCATACCAGAGCTCGGGAATCTCGTGATTTTGCTCTTCTTGAGGATAACCAGTCTTATGTTTCATTTTGGTCTATTGTTCAGTGCCTTATTATTGTTGCGACTACTTCTCTCCAGGTGTATTTTGTTAGAAAACTTTTTGATACCCAAGGAGGCGGAAAAGTGAGAGCTTAACATATCACACTCTCCATTTGTACCAATTTGAAAATGTAGGTAGACATGATATTAATGATATGATGATAATGCTATATGGATGGCATTTATATTTGTGGCACAGAGATGGAATTTCATTTTTCTAATTCTACAATATTAGATAAGGAGCAAGGGAATTAATCATTTAAGTCTCGACTTTTAATTTTGTTTTAATTAGTTTTGGTTGTAATTCAAGGACTTTACCTGAAATTTTTGTATTCGTTTTGTAAATACCTACTTTTTTTGCAAAACCAGTCACACATTCCGACGAGGAAGAATTCACGAACAAACTTTTAACATTCCTTTTTTGTCTTGGTTTTTTTTGTAACCGAGTTGACTGCATTTATTCGGTTTTAAATCTGCTTTTTCTCACTTCCATTCCAAGTTCGTTTAAGTAAGTACCTGCATTTTAATGTTTTAAGCACAAAAGAGTCTCGTGTATAGTCTGTGTATCATCTCTTCTATTATAAGAATCTCATTACTGTGTAATACTATTTTCCGTCTACTATTTGACTTGACCTTTAATATCACTCGGTATTATTATTTATAGTTACTTAAGAAAGAAACACAAGTATTTACAAACTAAACGTGCAATCTGAAAGACAATCTATGTACCTAAAAGTATTCGCTATAATTGAGATTTAAAATAAGTTTATAATTGTACTTACGTATATACATCTTTACTGACATGTGGTATTTCAAAGAATTTGACGATTTGTTTTTGCTTTAAATGATTTTTTCATCACCGTCTGATGATGTTTAATAAAGCCATACGCCAGACTATCACAACAATTTTTCTACATTTCTTTATACTCTCAACTTGTTTAGGTTATTTTACATTCATTTGCTTTTGTGATAGTGTGATAGTAAAAGCTTTGTATGCTACCATGTATCGAAGTTGAATATACGCAATTCATTCAAGATGTTTTGGCGATTGGCAATTAGCCTGAAATGATAGTTTACTGCTATAATATGCTGACATCACACATTCACACCAACAAAAGTTCTTGTATGTAAGTACTTACCTACTTTACCACTGTACTGCATTGTTTTTGTGGTGTACTGATGCTGTACGTGGTAAGTGATAATTCATTTGTAATTTGTACCATCCTGCAAATCCTGCATCATTCAGTAATCCATTGTGGTAGGGCAACGTTCTATATTTTAGAATTTGAATAAAAACTGTCAATCAAAATATCAAACTCCGATTCTTACATTTAATCAAAGTAAAGAATGAATGCGTTTTGCGTTATAGCTTTATGCGTACTGACTTTTGATAATACCTTAGTTTTTCATTAAAATAAAATAAATATTGTATTATTAAATTAATTGTTGACAAAATAATGTAGACTTTAGATATAATTTAATCAATTTAATTTCTAATAAGGGCAGGAAGGCAAAACGTTTGTCATCGTTATGGTATCTAAATATTTTTTCAATTTTCAAACCTTCTTCATTCAGTCAGGAAAGGTTATTAATTTTGATGTTAACTTACCTAATTGGAATTGAAAAGTGCTTTACATAAAGATTGAATACAACAATTTTGAAATGACGGGCTCCTGGTGCGGTGTCTGTAATGATAATTTACCTTGTGTGGAGTAGGAATCGGTTTTTAGCATGGCAAAAACTGAACTACCAAAATACTACAATACGGTCCGACCGGATATAGCGCCATTGCCATTGCCATCATTCTCGAGGAGATATATATGTATTGATATTCTTTTTCTTTATGCATACTTCAGTGTCCATAGTCCATAGTTATAGTTCAACGAAGAACGTTCTTCTTCGCTAAACTGTTCTGCCATGTTTGTGTGGCTATAAATTATTATTATAACACATTTAACATTCCTACACTCCAACTCCAACCACTAAGCACTCGCCTTGGAACTCGGGTACGTCAAGAAGAATCATAAATTATTCGCCCTCACACTTCATACAGTCGGTAAAAATACAGGTTATGACAATGAAATACATTCAGATGTAAAATTTTGTATGCAAGTATACTCGTCGTCGTGTACTGAAAATACTTATAATTTAATTACGTCAAAGTAAATTTATTTTATTGGGGTTTAGAATTTAGAATGCAATATCATATCGGCCTTATGAAATACCTATCTTCACTTATAGTTATAGATTTTGGATCCTTTTAATATGCTCCTATTGTTATTGCCATAAATGTTTCTCTTTAAGTACATACATAGTGGTAGCAATAAAATATTTGATTTCTTTTAAATTCCAAGGCATATACAAACCGCACCAGTAATGTTAGAGGAACTTTGGCTTCAGGGGCGGGGGATTTCGCAGAATAATGCATGTATTATTTATATGTACATATATTCTCATGTAGTATGTAAATATATGTTGGCATCCATTGCAGACTAAATGAATTGCAAATGCTAGCGTGTCATTCAGAATTGTTTTGGTGATGAATGATGGAACACGTACTTACTTCATCCCATTAAATCCTACAAACAATCCACACGATTGACAGTACTTCCTTTTGCGAATATTATGAAAATGCTTAATAATTATTGGAACTAATGTAAGTGTTAGTTATTTTTTCCGAGTAGTAAGACAGGGGCTGCGTATACAGTGTGACATGTACTTACAGATACAGCTAAAGCAGCTCTTTTAATTTGCTTACGTACAAGGTTTTAAAACTATTAAGTATGTAGAAGTAAGAGTTAGATATTTCTTCTATTAAACATTAAACATTGCTTCGGAAATAATTTGCTTTTATTGGTTCTTCTAGGAATTTTGACTCCGAGATCTCTGGGGACAAAAACATACAATTTGTCAAAATTATACTTTTTAATTTTTTAGTATATTGAAGCTAATTTTTTCGTCGGGGTTCCGGATAAAGATACAGAATTCCAAAATTTTAGAATAAAGTTCAAATTATTACGTATTACAATACAATACTCGAAGCCTAACTATTTTGCTTTAAAAGGCAAAAGGATCAATTCAAAATATCAAAGCACCCCTTTGTACACTTACTGCTAGAATATTAAATAAGTTTAGTATTAACGTAATTAAACCATACGCATTCTAAACTTTCTTAAAAAGATAGTATAATGTGTAGTGAGCCAATAACAGGCTATTGCAACTTTGCAACGCAAGTGTGCAACAATGATTTAAGAAAGTTTTCTCACTTTCTTTATGTAATTTATAGACTACACTAGGTGAGGGTTAGGAGAGTGGAGTTAGAACAAGGAGAAGGAAAAGACACTGACTCAGGAACTGGGAATTTGGAACGTCAATGGCAACCATCCATTATTACTAATTCAACGTTTAATCATTTTTGTTGATGTTGTCTAACTAACAGTTAAATAAATGTCTATAAGGTTCACAAGCAAGGATTTTTGTGCTTGATTTTTTGTGATTTATTGAAGTATTAACCTATACTTTTATTGCAAATAATAGAAATAAATTACAATAACAGTCTATAATCTATCTAAAATCGCCACTACTGCTTACATAACATACTGAATCGATAGATAGCCAATAATAACAGTAACAAAGTAGTGAAAGTGATTAAATGAGTAATAATGTCAATTGCCATTGTTGTCAAAATTTTGGTGTAGCGTAGTAACCAATTATTTGTTTTACTGTAACGAGAATTTGTGAGAAAATGCAAAACTTAAATGAATTGTGGTGTTACTGAAACTGAATAGGAAGTAGGGGACTCACTATCAGAAAAGTTTTGTGATTCGTATTCAAGGGAAGCTTAATGTGTATTGGTTTTAATGCTTTGCGTTTAATATTCTGAGCAAAGCAGTAAATCTGTAATATACCACTCAGCCGTTCCAGTTTTGAATTTTGGGCATACATACGTTCCATGCAATTCTCTTCACATTTTGGGAAATTGAAAATAAAATGATATTCAAAATGTCGACTTCATTACTGACAAACAACTGTGGCTCCAAATTACTGTTTACACACTCACACTGCATACCAGTGCTTGTTTTACTATTCTTTGAATTAACTTTCTCAAGTGCTCGTGTTATCTCCAGTGCCAATATAGAGACATTAAAAATTGCTCACGTGGTTGGTAATTCAATTCCGAGATTGTATCCTTACGTGTATAAAAATTAAGTTAATTTAGTTCTATAGTTTTTGCTGAATTTCAATTTATTTCCTTGCCCCCGTTTGTATTCAAGTAAAACTTTTTTATTTAAGTTCTATCAAGTGACAGAGCTATTTTGTTTATTTTTAATTTAGATTTTTAGGCATGGTTCCAGAAGCCCTCTCACTAGTTACAACAAAGATCCATACAATAATACGGTGTATTGGCCTGATGGACTGGGGCAACTGACTGCTGTAAGTTAAGACGTATACACACTGTGTATTAGCAGTAACTAATTACGTTTAAAAAATTGTATTTCAGTACAAACAACGCAAAAACGTTAGGTTTGTGATGCTGAAGTATACAATGAAACTATCTCATTTTTACAGTATTTTTTAAAGTATGTCTTTCCTTGCCTAAAAGTAACTTAGTTAAAATGTATTTTGAAACTACAGAAAGGAAAACAACAAGAATACGAGCTCGGTCAATACTTACGATGGAGATACATGAAATTCATTGATAGCAAATACTGCCCCGCAGAAATTTATGCTCAAAGTTCTGATATTGATAGGGCAATTATGAGTGGAGAGCTAGTACTTGCTGGTTTGTATCCTCTGGATCATGAAAATGCCAAATCAGTATGGAACCAAGAGATCAACTGGCAACCCATCCCCGTTCATACTATCCCAGCTGCAGAGGATAACGTAAGAAAATAAATTCAATAAAAAAGTTGACCATTAAAGTTACCAATAATGTTTGTACAATTAAAACAAACTGCAGTTCTTCGGCTTGTTGCTGAGCCCAACAAATGGAACCAAAAAGTTTAACGATTTTATTCTTTATATTTACACAGAAAATTGTATTTGGGGCAAAGTGTCCTCGCTACGAAAAATTATTTTATGACTATTTGAAATCTCCGGCTATGGCTGAGATTGATAAAGAAAATGAATACATGTACAAGTATTTAACAGAATACAGTAGAAATAATGTAAGTAATATCCTGGCAGCTAGTGACCTGTATGACGTTCTCTACATTCAAGTAAGCATTCTCAATTAACAGTAACAGCCATCGTATTTTCATTTAAACTACTATCACTATACATAATTCATTCATTAATTATTTCGTTCTGCCTAAACATCATTATTCATAATTCGTAGGAACTTCACAATCTTCCTTTGCCAGATTGGGCACCCCGCTATTACCCTACAAGATTAAAACAGGCAACGGAACTTTTATGGGATAGCATTGTTCCAACCACGGACATGAAGAGACTTCGGGGAGGGCCAATTTTGGGCGAATTTATGAGTAACATTGACAAAGTTACGCGTAAAAGTAAACGGGAAGCTGGCTCACACCCAAAAGCCAAGTTATTTTTATATTCTGGACATGACTCTACTCTTGCAACCATACTGGGCTCACTGGGAGTTTTCGAACGGTAGAAATATGACGAAGCAATTTATTAATATTTATATTCAATAAAAGTAAAATAAGTCAATGAAGATTAGTTGCACTTGCAGAATGTCAGAATGTTGGATGAATGTGGGGCTTGGGAAAACTCGTATTAATAAAAAATTCGTATTTATTTTCAGACAAATTATACCATATTCGGCTGCTGTAATGTTTGAGTTGCATCAAGAAAGAGCTACAAGTGACAGCCCAGGAGAATATTTTATTGAGGCAAGTAAACAATTGAGTAAACTGCTTATTGTTTATGTACATACATGCAATTTACTAGAATACACGTAGGTAAGCCAATCATGAGCAAATTATCTTTAAAATCCACTAGGTATTTTTTCGAAACGATACTACAACAGCTCCTTACTCCATGAAAATCCCAAACTGTGGGGAGCCATGCAAATTAGACCAGTTTGAACGACTGATGCAAAATATTGTAATAAAGGACTGGGGAGTTTGGCACCAGCAATGCCACTCGTCTTCCCTTTTTTCCAGCGCTGCAGCAGACGCATTTTTTTCAGGCATGGATAAACTTTCAAATTATTTTGCAACCTTAACTAATTACTTGCTGGGCTAAAACAAAGTGCTTTAAGCTTTAAGTTTGTACAATTCCGTGACACGCCGTGCATGATTTCCAGTGCAGTGTTTATAGTGCATCCTATCCAGCTTTCCTTAGTGAAATAACCATGTGGTTTCTATCATTAAACTAACCAATTTTATCCTGAAGTAATGATGTAACATACAAAATAGCAGATTCCTGCCTTCATTGCTTACAATTGCTTACAATACTAATATAATACAATCCAAGTATATTCCTTATCTATAACCGTAAAAAATAAACTGTGGTTGTGCTTCCATTATCCTTCCAATAAGTCAGTTCTGTAGCTAAAGTATTTTTGTCTAAAATAATCTGAATTATTATAACACACAACTAAAAAACTGACTGATATAAAATGTGGTTCAGGAATCGACACGTTTGCAATGCTGATGTTCGGCATCACATTTGCAATTGGATTCTCTTTGGCCACGGTTGTATTTGCCGTCGTCGTTCTTCCAATGAGCCGCAGAAAAATGTTAATGCTACAAGCGGAGAAGTACGGTAGTCATTGTACCGCAGGAGCATCTTCCTCAAAAATACCCTCTCGACTTTCCATTACGAATAACAATTATAAAGATTACCAAGCGTAAAACATGCATCGAGTAAAAATGATTACTAACATGTTGTGTGACTCCATTTTATTTGCAAACCCAGACACATTTACTTACTGATGACGAGATTCTTTTTATATCAATCATTTTACTGCATGACTGCTTCTAAAAACGATTCAGCACATTGCATTGTATTGTGTTTAATAAATTATCTTCTATAACCTCTATAAGCATTCAATATGGATAAAAAAAATAGCATTTAAATAGTACATGACGGAAAGAAATAAAGTTAACTGCTGGTATTGTATCCCATGTACTTAAATATTTGAAATTAAAATATACTTTTAAAAACTTAGTTCTTTCTTTACTTGCATGCAGGAATGGTACTCATATGGCACACATAAAAAATTGCAGGTACCTACTTTAAAGAGAGTCTTATTTTTCATTATCATTCCTGACTTTAAAGGCAATCTGCATTATTTTTGTTCTATATTTCAATCCATGCAATTCAATTATACGCCAAGAGATTAATAATGTTAGACGCATAGTTACTATGTACGTACATTATTGCTGGTTGAGTTTGACTGAACTAAAACTGTAGCCGATTTCCTAAATGTTTCCCTCCTTTTATTCCAGTGTCAA
>JAQFZC010003596.1:0-18346 GCA_034695205.1 Dicyrtoma fusca | reverse complement strand
CGGAGGAGTTCTTTACAATACGTCAATATTGTTAAAAACAGGCCAAAATTACGTGTTTTTTGGATATCGTGTCCAAGTGACCAACTTTTTAATAAAAAACGCTTCGAGGTACCCCCTCTCATTTTATTGTGCTTCAAATGAGACCATAAGCGTTTTATTTGATGTACAAATGGTTGCTGTACTCACTTACATATAACTCGGGGAAGCAAGGATTAATAATAAGATAATATTGTTTCTGGGGTAGTATCCCTAATTTGATTTTAAGGATTGAGATAATTCTCTTGAGTTTTCCAAGTAGCACTAATATCACTCTGTGAGACTTAAGTCTGAGGCCTTGCCCCTAAAGGTAAAATTTAAGAGTTTGTGGATATGAACCACTTTGCTTTTAAGAGTTCGTGGATATGAACCACTTTGCTTTTAAGAGTTCGTGGATATGAACCACTTTGCTTCTGGTGTTTTTTGGATGTAACCCATTTTGCCTCTTAACCGACGAAACATGAATCAAACCTACTACCAACAAATAGTTGATCGTTATGTAAAAAATCAGCAGCAAAACTGCTTGGTAGACGTTTTGTTTTTCATCAAGATTAAATTAACGTCTGAATGGCCGTCTCAGAGTTTGGATCTGAATCCCATTAACATCTTTGGGACCACATCGACGTAGAAGTTAGCAAGTTCAATATTCTTTATCAAAAGGACCTGAAAACCCGGATTTTGGAAGTTTGGAACAGCATCCCTCCAACTGTTACCCGTAATTGGGCTCCGTCTATGAACCAACGTGTCATTCCATCCTAGAGGCTAATGGAGGACCAACTCGCTACTAGATTTAAAGAAAAATAAAAGTTTGTTTTTAATTAATTTTAAAACATTAAATCATCCCTTTCTCCAAACAATTTTGAGCCACAATTTGGCAGCACCTAGGTTTTTTCATTCTATATTCTTTAGACTTTGTCTAAATTATATTGGCTTCGTTTTATTTGTTCAGCAATAAATTCCCTACGAGGTAGTGCAAGACAATAAAACATGTTTGTGCTACTGATATTATTTGATTGCATTGGTAGGCACTAGGGTCCAAAGAATTTTTACCGCTAGTGTTTATTGGATCCCTGCCCTAAAAGGCATTTTTTGTTGCACATATATATTTGAAATTTCCCTTCGTCTACTAAAGACAAATGTGTACTCCATCTACCTGTCACAATTGTTTTACCGTCAGACTCAAAATTGGACGCATGCGGTCCAATACGCGTTCAACGAGCTAATTTTCGATCCCTACGGTGGATCTAGTTTTAAAGTCAGGGATCTAAAAATAGATCCCTTTAAATAAAGTCTAGGCATCTTTTAGGACATTGGGAGTGATGGATTATATACTCCATGTACTGTGGGGCCATGCAAAAACACTTTTTGGGACCCATTGACTCTTAGTCATTGCGTTAATGGCTATCTTTTAGCATTATAACCATGAATTCTATTTAGACCCATTGACCTTTTACATGGGACCATTTATGGACGACCCCTAAAGTACCTCAAGCTTTGTCCAGCGCGGCGCTCACTTGAATCGTACCTTGAGTATACCAATCAAGACCGTGTATTTCCTCGATAATTATTATAATATTGAGGAGCAGTTCATTGTAATAAGAATACGCAAGAATCGTCAATAACAGGTCAAATATACGCCTTTTTTACGTTTTGCACAGCAGCCGTTGAAAACCATTCGGACGGCTCCTTATTTTGCGCTTGTGAGACTAAAACGTTTTTAGTTGGTTTACAACTGCCCCGGTTAGTCGTCTGCATTTAATTCGGAAACAAGCAAGGGTGTATAGTGGGATTTCATTTAACTCCAACAAATGAAACCATCAAAGAAATTGTAAATATTTAAAAATTAATCGTACAAATTATATTTCTACTACGAACTGTTGATTTAATTAACATGTAAAGAGTTACTAAAATTACGAATTTATGATAAAATACCGTATAGTTTATAGTAGTGAGTCCTTGTACAAATCATCAAATTATCGGGTTGGCCGTTTCGTTGTAACAAAATGTGTTGCACGTATAAATGGGTATAAATACACAGTATGTATGTCCTTTGGACCTACATACCTTACTTTACAAGGATTTCCAGTATTAATATTTAACAGTAGTGCCTAGAATGAAATGATCAGTGGCGTCAAGCCAAAACGGAAAACTAAAATTCCTGTACCTAATCTAATAAGGGAAGCATTCTCTGCAAATGCCGTTAATATTGATTTTCAATTCGCTTTTCAAGAATGAGAGCCGAATTTTTTCATAAGTTTAGAAGTATGTGCGCGAATGTGTGATAGTATTTAAAGTTTCAGAAAAATTAGTTGTTCCTTTACCCTTTACCAAGGGGTAGACACCTTTCATGAATAATTATGACAAAAGTAATCTTGTAATAACCTGTAGAGTGTGTGCCAACTTAGAGGTGGTTCCTTATGAAATTTATTGTGTGCATCTCTCCATTTCATTGCGTACGTAAAAATGCATTTTCAAATTAATCGAAATGTTCAATACGTACATTGTGAAAGTAAAACGTGAAAAGACTACATAGCATTATCGTCGATGTATACAAACAAGGGATACAAATACGTGTGGTATCAGGACATTTTCCACCCGGAAACTAGCTATATACCAATGGTCCAGGTAGGACATTTTCCAACCAAGTTCAAAAATAAGTAAGGACTGTCGGATTCTAGCATCTCATACGTTGTTTTCATTTTTTCTAATCCATAGTATTTAATCTTCTGAGTAAAATATGCACGTAAGCGTAGAGATATGAGTTTGCAACACGCCGTTTTTAAATTTGTAAACGAAACTATTCTTGAGATACAATCATGTCACTCAATGTAAGTTTAAGTAAACATAAATATTGCATAATATAATAAAACAGTTTGATGATCTTTGTTCAGCTTGTATTAGTTGAGAAACAAGGTAGCTGATTTTAATATTTTTTAATTCCTCGTGAGGAAATTAGCAATTAACGGAAGCCTTTGAGCTGAGAAAATAAAAGTATTTTATTTTACAGAAAAAATAAAACGTAGAATTACATCTAAAAACTGGAATACAACGATACCTATTTCTTGGGTGCTTGGGGACATATATCCACGACTATAAGTTTCAGGGTGGAAAGTGTCGGGATGGCAGATGTCCTGGTGGCCGGTGGCAATTGTACTTCACTCAAAAACCTATTAATATGACTGAAATATGACAAGGAGTGTGGTGAATTAGGTAAAAAGAAGGCTATATTATGACAGTATAGTAGTGGGATGATTCTTTTCCTTTTATGCTGTATGCTGTGACTGCATTCCCTATGTATTATTCCATCATCTTTTTCTGCATCCATTATATGAGGCCGGAAATTGTTTTAGAGTCCTATGTCTATATGCTTTAAAGCATGCTCATGCTCTATGTAATTTAATTATTATATATTTCTCAGATTTGTATGAATTCATTCATAAATCTAATCATTTTATTAAATGTTTTTTTTGTTGTTTAATAATTTTTTTTACTGGTACATTATTCACGTCAGTGTATTGTTTACTTCAAAATTAAAATCATGTATGTATTTCATCTAATCGTAAGAGTACGTACATGTATATATATATTTATATATATGGATATATTATAATAATAAAGATTTTTTAATCATTTTCATTTCCCAATGTGTGAGTTCTGTTATTAGATACATACATAAATATTCGTTAAATAATGTTTTATAATAATAGTATTATTTAAATTCATATCATGTATGTATATATTGTACATATGTGTACACACAAGTTAAACTCCACATATGCGTAGTATATGTATAATTATCATAGTATCCTTAAGTAATTGTAATAGTAATCTTTATATAATAATTATAATTATTATAATGCATGTATAGTAATATATGTATGTGCAGTTATTAAGTAGTATATATATATAGAATAACAATTATGCATTGTAGTATGCTCCGCACTTCATATATTATAGTCATTAGAATACTAATATATATGTAGATATATATATAATATATGTATAGATATATTTTAAATTTATCACAATCACAACACCACACTCAATTATATATTTTTTTCATTTCAATTTACTTTTTTAATATTATCTTTTTTTTTACTATTATGTATAATATATTCATTAAAATTGCAGTTTTTTTTACTTTGGTTATAAGTTATATACGCTTTACGTTACATTTTCTTTCTCCATACAATTTACTAAATCAGCATGTAGAGCGTTCTCGTTACCGTACCGTACGGGTTAATAGTAGTAGTAGTAGTAGTAGTAACTAAATTGTAGATTTATTATGTATAGGTAGTATCAGTAATCTATTATCTGTAGTTTCTTTTTTCAAACTCTAAATTCTGAAACTGTAAACATTAGACACATCAATTATTAATGAATTCTAAAAGTTATGTATCTCTTTCTGTGGTGTAAATGTTTCATAAGTATTCTCTTCTTACTCAACTATATCGGTATCTCACTATATTTCGTTCTTCATAAAATGTTATTGTTTTTTTTTCTTCTTCATCTTCATCTTCGTCTCCATTTATTTGGTTTAGTATGTAGTAATTATATATTTAAATGTAATAATTATCAATTTATGAAAACGTTGGACTTTAGCTTGGATTAAATGAAATGTATTTATATATCAAATTATGTTCATATTGTAATTCTTCCATAATATCCTTTATAAGGTATGTAATTCATTATATATCATGTGTTCTGATCTCGTGTATAAATTATGTGTATGTAATTGTAGTTGTATTGGTAAATTTTAATTAGAGTAGTAGTACTAAATAGTAGGAATAGTAATAAAATGTATTTTGGTTTTTTTTTAGTTTCTTTTAGATTTTGGTTTGGTGATGGTAAGAAAGAGGGCTGCTCATTGCTCATGTTTGGATTCCGTCTTTGTCGTTGGGCGGTCGGTCGGTCGGTCGGTCGATTTTTGGGCTTGTCATCAGTGCACACAGTGCACACAGCGTTGGTCAAGATTCAAGACTCACGACACAGACAAGAAGAGAAAAAAATACGTCAATAAAAATTAACTCTCAACTTGTATGTTCACGATCGACACGGGAGTATAGTACAGCACAGTAGTGAGTGTATATAGTGAGTAGATTAGATACCTAGTAGATTATCCATAATTTAATAATTTTAATATGTAGCACAGGTGATAATGGAAGTCAATGTATTCAGAAAAGGTTTTGAATGATAATTAATTTCGGTAATAACAAATGGAAAGCAAGTAAAAGATTGTGTGTGTGTGTGTGTGTGTGTGCGAGTGTGCCTGGGTCGTTTCTTTAAGTTGTCTGTCACTGTCTGTCTGTGGGTCTGACGAAGGAGGCCGTGGACGATAGACTTTGCTTTCAGGTTTGTATCTTTGTAAATGTTTGTCTAAAATCTCGTATCAGTTGTTTGTTTGTATGTATGTCAGCGTCACACTTTACGCACGTTTATGTATTTTACTTTTTACAGTGTAATCATGAATGAGTACCATTCCAACAAGGGAAATTGATATAAAGACGACCTAAAGTAAAATGCTACACGAGTCCTTACAGTCCTTCCTTGAACATCTTTAAAACTCTACCGTACACTTTTGCCTGCCACACAATTCAGGCCAGACACCAGCGTAGATTCGTAGATCGTTCGTAGTAGTACCTACTTCCATACTTGAAGTGACTAAAGGATGCAGCAACGATGACGATGACGCGTCATTGTAAATTTGATTTGATAAAAATTTCAGTAATAATAATAATTATCATATCATTAGTACATTTCGTGTTTTCAACATTATTTACTTTTCTTTCTCTTCTTGTCCTTGTTCAAAATTATGATTGTGAATTATTATCTACGAATCTATTGTAAAAAGTGTTAAGAGTTTTAAGAGCTGATCGTCTACATACAGTACATAGTGTAGGGGTAGTATGTATGTCGTATGCAACGTTGTGTATTTGTTCCTTTGTGTGTGAGTGAGATCAGAATATTATTTTTCAAACATCTTTTTCTTCCGCCAGACGAAACACAGACAACATGTCAGTCAGTAGTCAGAACTTTTAAGAATTTGAATTTGAATTTACATCCCACATTTAAATTAATTATACAATCCATTATTTTTCGGCATTAATTATACTCAGGGGAAGTTGGACAGTGCAGAAGACTTCAACGTAGAATATATAATAATTAATTAATAAAATCATAAATGACTATTCCATGTGGATACAACTATACACACATAATGCAATGCTGAATGTACACCTTTGTATCCTCTCAAATCTATTCTACGTTTTAAAACACAGTTCATAGTATAATCAGTTATAGTTCATTTATATCAGTTATGTATGTAGTATATATTTTAATGGTTATGGTTAATGGTTACATATGGTTTTGTAGTAGTACAGTTACAACTTAAATAATAATTAATATATGTTAAAGTTAGAGTAATACTCTCTGTTCATTATTCGACTACTAAAAAGTGTCAGTAAAGTGTATATACTGAAATAAAATTACATACAAATGGTATTTTTCTGTCTAGAAATTAAAAACTATGAAACAAAAAAAAATTAATACTTTAATATGTACTTAGTAATGACAATAATTATATAATAATAATAATAATAGTAACAGTGTATTCGAGTCAAGATACTAATTACGAATACGAATATCAGACACATGTTTCAATGGCACAATAATTGCATGTTCTTAGATTTCATTTCTAGTACGAATATTCAATTCAACACGTCATTGAACAACATATATGGCAAAAAATAAAATAAAATAAAATGCATTCTTCATTCTTTTGTTCTTTCATGTATAACGGTCGTGTGGAATCATAATCCTATAATTCCGACACATGGTAATCGTTAACATTTATATCTGTATTATTATTTTTGTGTTTTTTTTGTGTGGAAATTAGTTTCTTCATATATAACCTATTTCTCTCACCAACCTTCTCCTTCTCTCCGCCTTTAATCGTAATAATATTAATATTAGAAAAATTAAAATTGTAAATAAGAATACTTGAGTACTTTAAGTTGTAATTGTAAGTTGGACATACGTACGTATATATATATATATAAATTTAAATAATGCTGATAAGATTATATAAGATCAAGAGATTTTTGATTCACAGTTTTCACAGTAAAAAGAAAACTTTCTTTAGTTGTATTTTCTTTGTATTCAATAGTTAAAAAAAATCAAGAGTATTTACGCAGAATTGCAGACCACATATATTATATAATTACTTACGACACACACACACCGCTTGGGGTGGTGATTGTAAATTGTAATAATAATATAATATTTTTTTGTTTCTATAGATCAAAGTTCCAGTTCATATAATATTAAGAATTATACATTATGTTAGTGTTAGCTTGTGTTCGACATAATAGGGATCGAGAACATAAACTCGAAATTGAAAATCGAAACATCAAACTGTATAAATATTAAACAGTGTTAGAAATAAATGAGTCATTGACTTCGTAATAAAATACATATCCTTGTTACTAGAGACATAATTCCCGCTCCAAGCCTCTGTGTCTCGCATGATTATATAGTATCTATATATAAACATCATCATCCTGTGTCATGCACATTTCAAGCCAGCTGGACAAGAGGGAATTGGAATTGGAATAATGACAATCAGGACTGAGTGTCATTCCTATTTAACCATTTGATGAAACAGTCTCAGAAGCTCGGAAAATCGAAAGCCAGTTACATACTATAATTCCTTCCCTTCATTGGACTGTAATGACGTCAGTGAGTGTATTTCAGAGTACAGACATGTAGTTAAAGGTAGAATTAAAGTTTGAAGCGAAATAAGGTTTCATTAGTGTGTTAGAGACGTGGCTTGAGAATCCTCAGAGCCCACGTCAACGTCCAACACACTATGTGCAGTCGACCCGACAATGCAATTTGACAATTACAATCAGCTCGGAATTGTCAAACAAAAGATGTTTAACAATTAATAATTCTTCCTTGAAAGTAAGGTTGCTGCTGCTGTCTGTTTGTGGTGGTAGGGAAACAAAAGACTACACCACCATTCATGGTAGTAATTGTGCCGAAGCACATAAAAACTTAATTTTGTTGTAAGTATCTCGAAAAAGCTGACAAGAACGTGCGCGATTTAAGATAGCGTCTAACTGTGGTCCGTAGTACTTATGTACGGACCTGTACCTACTCTTCTATAGCGGATTCTGTAATTAGTAAGTCAGTAGATATTCATCCACTGATTCAATTCTTCCCCTCGACAGATCAAAATGAACAGACAGAAAATAGATGCAAGGAGAGGACATCACTTTCTTCTGGATGAAATTTATTTCGAGATGGGGATGGGATGGGATGGGATGGGAGGGGAGGGGAGGGGAGGGAAGGGGGACTTTGCTCAAGACTGCTGTTAAGATCACAATTCCGTCCCTTCTTTTGTAGAGTATAATAGAGACGTGAAGTTAACATGTAATTGGATTGCATTGCAAACAGCGTGAAGCGTAACAAATCTAAAGGTATAATAATAACTTGTGCCAAAGCTAAATATACGTAATAACACTATCGGTTTGGTTTTAGGGTATGTGTACACACGTTCTACGATTACTTAACGGTGACTTGGCAATTGTAGAAAGGCTTGTAATGTAAACATTTGATTAACGCTTTTCAATTAGCACCTCTTAAAAGGTAAATAAATTACTCAGCTATATAATTAGTATACAATATGTCAATACTTGCCATGTAAATTCATTCATCTAATGAGCTTCATCGTAATTGAAAGAAGTTGCTTTGTGCTCGTTGTCATTGGGCTTTAATACATAATGCAATCCACTCAATACTGCAAGGGATTGAATGACTCGGAGATGGAAATGGAACTCAAGTTGAATTGACCATGGGCGTTGCTGGCAGTCTACATCGCAGAGCAGTCACACACTCTCACACACACAGACGGGTTTCCCTGGCACTGACAGTCGAATGGCTCACAGACACCGAGTCCCAGCACTCGAAAAACACTGCGCTACCTCCACACTAGATCTCATTCCCAGCATTCTCAAAATTCAAGAGGGAGTCAGTCTCAGCCCCGTTCTTCTTTCCACTGACAAATTACCCGCGTGCTAATATTATACACCGAAACGGAGCCCACACCGACTCCCTGCTCTACTAAACGGAGTAATGACTCAGTGCGGGCTGCTTGGAGGTCCTCGGATAGACACGACGCTGCTCTCTGCCTGTGGTGAAAATTTTATTTTCTACACCAAACTGAGCATTTCAGTATTTGCAAAAATAATATCGGACTCGGAAGTAAACACTGTTCGGCCGAGCTATATGGATTTCCGTAGGTGCATAATGAGTGCTCCACACATGTATGTCTTTGAAGCCCTAACCCCCTCAAGATAGACTGTCATCCATTCCTGTCTACTAACTCTAAGGTCAATTCATAAAACGTGAAAAATGAAATCATTTTTCTTGTGAAACTTGACATTATTTGTTGGCCTTAAGCTTAGTTAAGATACACGATAAATCACTGTTTTATTGATTTTTTTAATATCATGGGACAGGACGAAGGGGCCTGAAGGTTGTGTCTACCATCCTATTATTCCTATTCACCTCGTTGGAAATCCAAATCCCAGCTTTATTACAACCGTCAAATGCAGATATCTGTAATCAGAAGAAGAAAAGTGTAGGTACAAAAGTACAAACTAGCTCAGCACACACACATACATACGGAGAGGGTGTCTGGCTGGTTTATACGGTAAACTCATAATCTCTGTAATTTGGTTGGAAAACCTTTTTGCCATTTTCAAAGCCGAGTCTTTCCTACATATGTGTTTGTTTTGTTTTTAGTTTTTGATTAGGCCAGCAAGTTACCTTGGCTCCAGTTCTGTAAGTATACAGTGGGGCACAAGTACGCGTTTGTTTGGTGTGAGAGGGACATGCGGTCAAAGCCCATAGGTCCATTGGAAATAAAATGTTGGTATTTGCGTGCAAGACCAACGAGCACAAGTAATTCGCGAAGGATTGCGAGCAACGGACAGCATGTATTAGCAATTATAGACTACGCTTAGCAATACTTAAAGTGTAACACGTAATTCTAGAATAATAATAATAATGCACGCAAAACAATGATTCGGATCATTTCCTTCCATGATTGACTCATTCCTTTCATCTTTTTTTGGGGTATTAGCTGTACGACCGTACACTTTTACTAGTTAGTGAGTTTTGAGTTAGTTAGTTCGTGAGCAGATACTCTGAAGCAAGACTCAAGAGAGCCAATAAAGAGACTCCCTGCTACCTTTCCTACACAAAAACACAAACCTTTAACAACTATATCAACCAGACGACGATCGACACACCGACGAGAACTATCGTATACCATCCGCAGTACCTAATCATAATGTCTACCTGTACAACCCATGAAGGCTACCTGTCTACACACTCCACACTCGCGTATTACTCTACAATCGACAATATTTTCTGCACAATCCACCATGGACATACCGTACGAGTCACGGGACCAGATTTTCCTACCAAGTACATACACAATCATAATACATAGTACAGTCTGGCATAGAACTCTCCTCAACACATTCCACCTGCTACTCAACTGCCATTCCAACTCAATCCTCTTCCCTACAGCTACATAACCCTTCACGTTCACATGATTATTATTATTATTATATTATATTTTCTATGTTTCATAATTTCAATTGAGATACTACCACTAGCAACAAATAAAAAATGATTAAGCTAAAGCACAGGATTTACATGATTCTTTTGGGTCGAACAACAATAGTTAACATTAATAGAATGACAAGGGACTCATTGATGAAAAAACTATATGGTAATCGTGAGCGTGAGCTCTGCTGGGCTGACGCGGTACAAGGACATAGTCGTAGTTCTACATTTGTAGCATAATAGAAGTGTGTGGTCATCGCTCATAATAAAGCTTATTTGCGAGTGCGAGAGGGAGAGAGACGTTCGCTGTGATGAAGGCGAGAGTTCGTCTCCGTAGGCATGAAAACATGATGAGAAAACTCATTGTCACAGAAAGACTTTACAAATACAGAGAGAGACGCCAGTTGGAGATGCGGACTGTGTCGTGGCTTGAGTGCTGAGGCTGGTATTGCTCACTCCATTCCAATACCAACTTGAGCAACAACAGTCCAACTAGCCAATCCAGCTCACATATTTATGATCCACTCCAACTGAGCACAGTTCACGAGCCGAGAGACTCCTTCAGCTCCTTTCGCAGTCATATATCTGTATATAGCGAGAGGAAGCATCTCTAATGAGTCGATTAATTTTCAAGGTAAACGAGCTTTAAAAGATGAGTTGATCTGATGATTATTCAATGCATGTTTTTGCAAGCGACAACGACAGTAAAGAGGATAAAGACGATGAAGACGAATATTAGAGGGACGGTGAAGATGGGGGAGGTCATAGTGATAATTTATATAGCTATGCATCTAAATTCCTCCCTGTGTTCTATTGATACTGTGTTGTGCAGTGAGTTTTTGTTTTGTTTGCTGCACAGAAACATTACCTTGCGAATTGAGAAAGAATAGAATTAGAGAATCATAAGATGATCTCTGTAGCGCCAAGACTGCGAGTCTGCTATATGGAGCCTACAGAGGAGGAAAAAGGAGTCCCAACACACTTGAGTCTAATGTAGAGAGCAGGTATAGAAATTCAAAAGGTCTGCCAAGTTTTCCCCTCCTCAGCAGCCGTGGTGGTTGTTTGTCGTGAGTAGAGGAGAGCATGAGCATGAAATGAATACAAGGAGATGAATACACCGGTCTCTTATGGTTATTATTTCAGCATGGCCTGAGCTCTAACATCCTTGATGCTAGTAATAGTAATAGTCTCATAAATAGTAATGTTTTCGATTCAAATTCAGAGAGGAATTTCTCTTGGCCAGTACAATGTAGTATATAAGGCGGTGAGGTGGGTATAGGTAGGCGAGGGAGTGAGGATACAGCTCCGGCTACAGGGATGACATATGGACAGAGATAGGCTGCTGCCTCGGTCTCATTCTCAATGGATTTCAACTGTGTAATGAAGGTTGGGAGGTAGATTTGCTATATCTTCCCTCCGCTCACAACACTACTCTCATTCAGTGGAAGTGAGAACGAGGAGAAAAGCATTCACCGAAGGAACAAAAGGTCGGTTGAACAAATTTTATGGTAATAAAAGAAAACGATAATCAAATACGACATGGGACATAATATCTGTCTGTACATCTACTCCGTATTCACGCTTCATTCTTTCCCAACTCCAACCCACCACACACACACACATACATCTGTACCAGGCCCTACACGTCCATACACCCCTTCCACAGCAGAGACAGGACCAAGACGAAGACTAGGACCGATCGACCCCACCAGATCTATCTATCTCACTCTATCCCGACTGTATCCTTGGACATTTTATGTTGGCAATGGGAATAGGATGTCTTCCCATCAACCAACTCCATAATAACAAGAGTAAATTTAATACATTCGACAGATACGAAACGTAACGGACTCATTCCGGATTCTCGTCCTCAGAAGCCACCACGGAGACTGCCTTCATTCCTGCGACCCAGCCCGACCAGAGAGACGAGACCCGACCAAGCCCAACTACTCTTCTAGACTTCAGACCAGAAGAACGGAGAAGCAGGCCATAGACCCGGACCAGGGCCAGGATCAGAGAGCCCACAGTGAATTTGTTAAGCTGGCAAAGAGGACATGATGAGGACAATCTCCAACTCAAGTCCTCGCACGAACACTCCACATAACAAATATTTACTTTCCTCACACAGATTGCAATTTCACAGCAAATCATCGAGTGGAAGGATCAAAGACTTTCCTCCCGTTTCTCTCCAAGCTCCTCGGCTCCAGCCCATAACTACAGCCACCGCCACCAGCTCCTCCACCACCAGTCCCTTCCTCACTCCCTCACTATCTGTCTCTCCATCTCGCTCTCTACATCTCTCGAACAGTAACATTCTCCAGTCCCCACTCCCAACAAATGACTTTTCCACGGAGGACGAGTAAAACAAACGAGATCTATCATTTTGTTATTCTGTCTTCCAATGCCTTGTCACATAGCTCTCTTTCTCCTGCCCAGAGTCGGAGTGCGAGCCAGACTCTCTACAATTCCCTTATTCCCTAGCTGTTCCTCTTATTACTATGTTCGCAGCGTCTGGCTGCCTTCTGAGCTACCAGGATCTGAATCAACAACACAGTCGGCACACCAGACCAGTCCAGAATTTAAAAATAATCATACAACGTGATCTACAGATCAAAAAAAAAATTTCATCAACACTTCAATTCCACTTTCTAGAAAAAAAAACTCTTTTAATGAGATTCATAAAGATTGTGGATGAGATGTGTTCTTTCTTCCATGCTTTAGATCTTTTCCGTCAGCTCAGCTTGGTTCAGCAATGCTCTGCAATTGCATATATATATTTCCATCCCTGCCTGACGTGGACAAATTTGAGTTGTGAAGATTTTGTTTTTTTTTCTTTTCTGACTAGATTTCCTACTCCGGTAATGGTCCAGGGGAGTAGTCATATATTATTATTGGAACAAAAATATTCCTATAGAAAAATACATCGTAGATAAGAAAAATTTATGAAAGTAACTTAGTCCATTATAAAATACGATAAAAATTTCCATGTCTAATTCTCACACATATCACAAAAATATTGCATCATGATCGTAAAAAAATCCAATAGATAATATTAATATGCTCGAGTCTGTCTCCCCTTATCTATTTTCATTGCCTCGTAATTTTTTGTCACCTCTTTTTCTCTATCCACTGTTGTTCCTTCCCATTGCTTGCGGATATTCGGAGTTTCCGAGTAAAAAAAACTCCTTATTCCGCAGTTGCTTACCCTCGTCAACTGTTGGAAGTTGGAATTATTATTGGAATTTCGGGAACTTTCTCAAATAAAATCCGTCATATAAGTAATTCATACAGAGATGGCTGGATTGGGAGACAAAGTACTTCCCCACCGACCCAAACCAATATACCAACACCAAGACTAAGACCAACCCAAGTACATACCCACAGACCGAGTAAAACAACTCAATTACAGACTCTTTTTTTTATTTTTTTTTATTTTTACAAAAAATTTTCAACCTCTCTCCCAACTCTTTCACGGAGGCAACTCCGGCTACACAAGACGGGTGTATATACGTATGTAGCTACCTAGGTTATATTATGTACTCAAATGGAGCTCGCTAGGTTTTGTCAGTGAAAACGTGAGCGAAAACGATAATAGAAAACAGTGATAATGAAAACTTTATAACTTTTGAAATAAACTTTGGAAATAACTGAGTTAATTTGCTTCTAAATTCTCGGATGGAGTTTCTCGCCTTGGCCGTTATATTATATGTTGTAGGCTAAAAGTTGAAGGAATCAATGGTGTTCTCCTTACGTGTGAGTATATTATGTATTTTATTATTAGACTCACACGGCTATTCCGCTCCAACATACCCCCATCTCGGTGTCTATGAGAGTGTCTATCCTCCTACCTTTCCATCTGCATACAGTATAATCCAGACAGTATGTCAGTGGCTGAGAACGGAGAAGGTATTTGCGATTCCCTGCATACTTTACGAGAATACTCCGTCTGAATGTCTCTCTCGAGGTTTGTATTGTATATGGCAAGTGGGAAATCTGCTATTTGCCCGAAATTGGGAACGCAGTATAGAACGTAGAGACCATGCAAGATTAGAACGTGTGGGTCATTTTCACACCGAGCACGACCATGTGTCTCACTGCTTCCCTGCCTGCCTTCTTCTTCCTGGTCCGTCCGTCCGTCCGTCCGTCCGTCTACCTCTTTCCCTGCCTGCCTGTCTCTCTGTGGGTTGGTCTACTGGCTGGTCCGTCTTTTCACTCTGTTGTGTCCAATTGAAATGGTAACCGTATGTTATTTGACGTTACAACTCTACTAACAGTCTTCCAGTCCAACTTAACCATTTTATTAGAGAAATTACAAGTGCACAACAGTTACTCGGCCATTACAAGTGCACGGGAGGACGACACCCTTAGATTTCATACATAATAATATCCCGTGTCTGCCGTCTGAGTGGCTATTATTTACGGCACTCACACTGAGTCAAGTGTCCTTGGTGAAGGGAGGACTGGGATCCTCATAAAGGGAATTCAAAGGGAGAAATTATCGTTCTCAGAAATAAATTTCTACCTGGGAAAACATATGCCTTGGATTCACAATTCCACAATTTGCTCACACCTCTTTCCCAACTCTACCTGGAAAAACCCATGACACACGGCACACGGCAAGCGATGACGATCGGAAGGTGAAAGACTCTCGTCTAGTCGCCTGCCGCCTTTACCTGCCAGCAGTCAGCGTCAGCGATGCCGGATTACAACGCGGACAGCGGCAGTCATGGGGCGCCCAAGC
Organism: Dicyrtoma fusca; assembly: GCA_034695205.1. NCBI lineage: Eukaryota > Metazoa > Arthropoda > Collembola > Symphypleona > Dicyrtomidae > Dicyrtoma > Dicyrtoma fusca. Next base: position 2,931 of record JAQFZC010003596.1, on the reverse strand, counting down.
ACACTCACTCTCTCTCCCTCTCTCTGACTTACTTTCACCAGAAATAAGCTCCTAACTTTGCACATTGCCCTGCCCTATCTTTCCCTCTGCCGTCACGTTTCCCTCCAGTAATAATAGCAGTGGTAATAATTGCCGTATGTACGTACATGCATGAGGACATAGACACGGACATCATCGCCACGATTGAAATTGAAATGTTTCCCATTACCTATGTGCAAGGTGCCGAACGGCAGATCAGACGACGATTAGACAAATTGTACGGATCTCAATGGCAGAATATAAATATAAACTCATAGGTAGTATACATATATAAGGTAAGGTATGAAGGTACTTGGAATTTATTTCGCAATATTTTGTAAACGGTCAAATATCATATTCATTTTCATAATCATAATCATAACGATACTACAGAGTTCCTAGTCGCTACTTTCATTTTCCCCTTCATTCTAAATTTCATTGCCTCTCTCACGGCTTATCTCACTGTAAAATCATTTTGAGGAAAATGCACTACTGAAGTCGCACTCTACTCCGCCGCTCTACCAATCCTACTATTTATGTTTACGAAACATAAATTCGCAGTTATTATTCCCTTTTCCTGCATAGTCCCAAACATTTAAGTATTATTTTATTACAACTACACTCTCTTATGGCAGCGTTGGTGGCACTTTGAACAACAGATGGGGAATAACACACACACTCACTCTCTCTCTCTCTCTCTGGCGCTATATATTCATTTGTAGATCAGAAAGGAACAGACGCCATCCCAATATTATTGACTGTGTTCTGGCAAAAACTTTATCTGACTATCTGTGCCTGTATACCGTTTTTTTTTCACCAAAATTCTTTCCTCTCGCCACCTCTCTACTTCACTGCATATAACATGCTTAGCACGATCGATTAGATCAAAACCCTATTTAGAACCCTACTAGACGAAACTCTACTAGTCTGTAAAAATTAAAATTAAAAAAAATTCATAATACTTTGTGTGATATAATACAAAAAAAACTCACCATCCCATCGTGCCACTATCATCAAAAACTTGGTCACGTATAATCTAGATCTATTGACGGACAACGGACATTGCACACGAAAAACTTAACCAACAACTATATATACTCCCCATAGTCTGTGTATGTAATGTCTAAACAAACAAAAAATGAGTTCATGATCAAAAAATAAAAACAAAAAAAGTCTCCCTATATGGGATTCTCATAATTATACATACTAATAGAACAGGAGCGGATAGATTTTGGAACCTACCATGTAAAAAATGACAACTCTGACGCATACACAAAAATTGAATATATCATAGAAAAAATGAGTGTTGTGAGAAAAATACTGCAACGTGTAATTATTAGTTACCATGTACGTACTGTAAGTCTGTATGTAATAATAATGATTACGGATTTCTAAAACTTGAATAACTAATACAATTAATATATAAATAAGTTTGTATAGGTACCAACTGCTCATCAAGGATTCAAGGAATCGTTGATGCGCCCGTGCATTTGCTTCACCTAAAGACCTAAAGTATATTTAATAAAGAAAGTGTCGACACCGACCGACACACACACAGAAGCTCATCAGTAAACAAAACAATGTTTTTTATGTGGCTATGCACGTATAGGATGGGGGTCGGGTATGCCTGTAATTATACGGGTAGGTAGATCCGCCTGAAACCCACCTAGGTAGGTATGTACGAGTTATTTACGAGTATGAAATGTTTCCCTACACTGTCACTCCCTGTCTGTCCTGTATAATATCAATCAGCATTGAATCATGAAATTGAAAATGTCTCAATCATATCACAAATCAAGTTCCCTTTCATTACCTTATATTTTTCTCTTTCTCTCTCTCTCTCTCTGTCTCTCCTCAGATAGGTATGTATATATCTATGCAAGTATCTCTATCTCTATAGCTTTGTTCCGTGTTTGTCTGACACGACAGACGACAGTATGTTTTATCCCAAATCCGAAGCCGACATACCTTTTCTCTGTCAATATTTCCCGTCACTGCCTCCATTAGTAAAGTGAGAGGAGACGGGAGCGTCTTACTGGCATATAACTGCGATGCATTCCACGATCCACCTAATCCTCAGGTATGGAAGGAGGCATGTAACTCCCAGCTCCCGCGTCCCACTCTAACTTTTCTACCATATTATAATCCAATCCAAACTAGTCAGTGTCAGCTCTCACGGGTGCCACCGCCCGTGAGCTCCGCTCGCACCACTCTCCGACATACATATGACGACTCTAGAAAATCGAAAAACGTTTTTGTGACCTACTTCCACCATTTCTACCTCCTCGCTTCATTCTATACTTTGCACTATAAATAGAACACCTTAGTTTACGCCACTAATCATCATAATCCTAACAATTTTTTGTTTTGTTTCCCTTGCCCCCCACCCCTCTCCGTTTCTCTCTATCTCTCCCTCTCCGCTAAATCATAAATCCTGTGAAATAAAATATAAAAACTCAATTCATCATGAGTAATTTTCTTTGTCTTTGGCAATGACATTTTCCAGCACACAGTCATAATCGTCCCTACATTACTTTACTTTACACTATACCATACAATAATAGTACACAGATTCCCCTCTTTCTTTTGTTGGCTTGGATTGTTCCTGGTTTGATTCCTTTAAAGTGTAGACAGAAAACCCCTATATGTAAGTATACTCTAATAAATGTATATGTGTATATTATACTTATGTTGAACAAAGGACATGGATAGAGACTTTTATATGATCATACTATTATTATTATATATCATATATGTAATTACGTTCCGTATCTTGTCCGAAAAGAAAAATCAAAAACAAAAACAAAAAAACAAAAAAAAAACACAAAAGACAAAAAAAAATAATAAAAAGTCCTAACCAATAAATTATTATGAATGTCAAAAAAATATGTTTGTTAAAAAAAAAGTTGCACT